>CAUYRH010017208.1:0-23610 GCA_963574655.1 Perodicticus potto
GTAGTTTGAAGATTTTGTTAATCTGGGCTACTCTTACAGGAGTTAGATGATATGTCAAGGTGGTTTTGATTTGCATTTCTCTGATGATTAAAGATGATGAGCATTTTTTCATGTGTCTGTAGGCCATGTGCCTGTCTTCTTTAGAGAAGCTTCTGTTCAAGTCTCTTGCCCATAATGAAAAGGGATCACTTGTTCTTTTCTTATTGATTAGTTTGAGTTCCCTGTGGACTCTGGTTATCAAACCTTTGTGAGAAACATAATCTTCAAATATCTTCTCCCATTCCAAGGACTGTCTGCTTGCTTTACTCACTGTGTTTTTGGCTGTGTAGAAGCTTTTTAGTTTGATCAGATCCCAGTAATATATTTTTGGTGTTACTTCAATTGCCCAGGGGGTCCTCCTCATAAAATATTCTTCCAGGCCAATTTCTTCAAGTGTTTCCCCTGCACTGTCTCCAAGTATCTTTGAGAGGCATATTCTTAAATCTTCTTCCAAGGAGTCTAAGCCATGATCGATATTTGCTTTTAGTATTGTTCATTGCAGAAAATCTCACTTTGCACAAATATTATGTTGTGAACAGAAAGAATATTTCTATTCATTTTTTGGTAATGTTAGGAAATTCACCCTTGAGAGATAACCAAAAGATTGTAATATCTGTTGTTGAATATTTTAATTGCAATCTTCTGTCATTTCTTATTTCTGTTAACTCTTCTTCTCTGTAATATTTAAATTTGCTGATGTACACACACTTAAAGCAAAGGGAATTTTCATCCAATCCGGAGATGTTATGTCAAGTGTAAGTGTAAGAAAATACTTTTCAAAATTGGTGTATAATAAATCTAAAGTCTGTAAAATTTATTCAATTAGATTTTTATCCAGTTCACACCTTTTCACTAGTTTAAATTTTTCTCCTGGATTTTCTCTTTTAATCCTTTCCTTCCAGAGCAGTAATTTTTTTCTGAAAGCATTAATTTTATCTGTAGATGTGAGAATATTTTCATGATTTCCCTGAATATAAGAGTATTCAAACACTGAAATAAATATTCAAGAAATACAACTTTATTACACCAAGTCTTATCACAAAGTAAATCACCTAATTTAGAATGTTGTATTGAAAAGGTTGATACTTCTTTTAATTTATAAAATCTTAATAGAACTCTTCCTTGAGATAACCATCTCACTTTCATATGCACTAAGAGCTATGTATAATCCATTGAGGACCATAATTGTGCAAATAATCTTGATAGCAATGGCCTGCTTTTTATATAATTAATAACTTCAACAGTGTTGTCTAGGACCTTTTGTACTTCAGGCACTAATGATTTTGATACTAGCACTTCTCTGTCTGGAAAAGAGTGTGTACAAATAGTTTTTGGATTCTTTTTTTTCACAAGTATAATAAATCCTTTTATACTTGCAGACATAGACAAAGCTCCATCCATACAAATACTTATGCAGGAATCCCAAGACAAGTTTTCGAATTAAAGTAAATTATCTATCAAATTGAATATATCTTGGCCCTTTGTTGTTGTTTGAAGTGGTTGACAAAAACTGTTCTATGATTTCTTCTTTATAGACAATCTACTGAATGCTTAAAGTTAGGGGTTTTACCAATGATATCAGAGGGTTCATCCATCTGAATTGTAAATGTTTACTTTGAGGTGAGGTACTACTTTAAATTCTATATTTTCAGATTAATTCTCAACATGCCAGAAATTGTATTATCTGAAAGCAGAATTTTTAAAATTTTCTTTTTTTATTCTTCTCCAAATTGTTTTTTACAATTGCACAGTAGACCAGTTTACAGATTCTGCAATCGTATGAGATTTCATCTTCCTTGCTATGATTTCTGCAACTGTGTAACTCATTTCTTGTGCTTTATCTGATATCATTGCATTTTTGGTCCATATTTTTGCTTGTATTACTGAGTAAAAGTCATTTCAAATATTCTACCGGCTTTTCAGACAAGTACAAATGTCTGGATTGTAAATGTCTCTTTAATTTGCTAAGAACCATAGCTTCATTTGGTAATGTTTTGCCACAAATTACACATGTGGATGTAGTGGTTTTCCTTTACTTCATATGAAACTGAATGATAAATAATCTTCATTATATTGATAACTGTTTTTAATTTAGTTGCCAATGTACTGGATGAAGCAATATTTGACACACTAGCATTGTTTTCTAATTTTCTTATTCATTTTAATTGAATGGTAACAAAAATAATGTCAAGTTAAAAATAATAAAAATAAGTAAACAAACAACTCGTACTTAAAAAAAAGAAATACAGGTATTAATTACACTCAGAAAATTTTCAAAACTAGGACTTGTAAAGTAATTGTGTCCAATTACTTCACTACTTCAAATGTAGATAGAACTATATGACACATTCCACAGGAACGACACCTCCTGACTATTTCATGCACATCGAGGGATTGCTGAGTTATATGGCTTCATTCACTTCTGATTATTTCAACAGGATGATTTCAACATATATCTGTGTTCATTGGCAAATCCTTGTCAAATCATGCCATCTATGGACATGTTGCAAAACTTCATTTTTCAAGACTTACACCCCACCACACCCCACTCCCTTCGAAATAAGCCAATGTTTATTTATTATACCAATACAAGGTTTATTATAAATATGATATTCTTGTATAATTAATTTAAAGAGGTTTTAATTTTGATATGTACACTTACTGTGCTTTGAAGTTCTTTTGAAAATAATTTAATTAATTATCTTTAAAAAGTTTCTTGGCACACCTAAGATCCTCTAATGGTACAACACTGTGCCACAGCACTGAGGGCTCTATACGTGCCTCACTTCCCTCCTTACTGTCTGAATATGACAGTAAGGACTCTCAGCTGTTTTCAGTCCCCTTACACTGGTACATCAGGAGAGGACACCGGGAGTTTGACCTTCATGTTGCCATCATTGGCCTGTGACCTATGCCTTTGCACAGGACTCCCCACTTTGAAGGGGAGGTCTCCCCACTTTGTTTAAAGCTCTGCTGTTGCCATCTTTAAATTTTTACTACTTTTACCTTTGGTCTTCTGTTTTTTTAAGTTAAGTCCCTTGGGGACAATAGAGCAGAGGGAGCACTTGCCATATATGGGGCTGTACGTTTTCCTCCAGCCCCATTTCCAGATAGTGTTCAATGTGCTCTTTGTACAGAGAATTCCAGTGGATACATGATGTGGGCGAGTTCAGTGGGAAAACTAATTGAATAAGAAGATAAGCATCTTATTGAAACTGCAACCATATAGTCCAGAAGAGATGACATAGAAGGAAAGAGAAAGATAGGGCAACTCGTACATCCTTTTCCTTTTTATCTTTCCTTACTTATCCATAAGCTAAGGTAGAGAATGTAGGTAGGATATGCAAATGACAAGAAATGAGAGGACAATGGTTGAATTAGTTCTGTGCAGTGTCCCCACTCTTTTGGTAAGAATGAAATGCATCCTCAACGTATGAGCTACAAAATGAAATTTGCATTATTTTGATGATTCTTTATATGACTTAAAGGCTCTTATATTTATATTTATAACTAGCATTGTACAATATAAATAGGCTAGTAAAATTTGTGCTAATAATTTAACATTTTAGTTGTTCTTTTTACTTAGTGAGAGGTATATAGCAAATAAAAACACCATGAGGATACAAAGAGATAGATTATGGAGAAAAAGAAAAAAACTTCATTTGCTTGCATATTTAAAGGAAATTTTTTTCTGTGTTGTGAAGAGGAAAGCCTATATTTCAATTTGCACAGGGCCCCACAAATTATGTAGTGAGTTTTACACCAAGCTGAGGATCCTTAAGAACCTTCCTTAAAAGCAGCACAGGGGGTTTTAATTTTGATCACACTATTTTACTATTAATGTATTTATTTTAAAAATGTAAAGCATATATAGCAAAACATTATGCTATACTGTGATGGTTGGGTGAATATTTATTATAGTATTCTCTAAAATTTTCTGTGCGTTTGAAATATTTCACACCAAAATCCCTCATTTACTGAAGTGATAGAATGAACAGTGGTAAGAAATACGCAGAAGAAGTAGGCCTATAACACAGGCAGTAAGTGCACTTTCGAGAGTAAGCCCTGTGCTCCCCTGCTCATTGTCATGTGTCTTACCACAGTGACTTTCTGGGAGTGGTATTCCAGAGTCAATTTCAATAAGGATGCTGCCTCAGATGCAATTTTGTAATCCTGGTTAGAAAGTTTCATCAGGAGAGTCCACACAAAGTCAGTCAGCAAGGTGGGAATTAAGGTTTGTCCTACTTTCTGCAACCAAAAAAGAGAGTCATGACCTCAGGCCAATATAAGAAACACAGCTAAACTCATGAATTATAAGGGAAGCTCCAGGGCCAGGTGGAATCCCCTGCAACTTGTATGCACCTTACATATCTTTGCCATTGTGGGCCCCTTCCTCCATTAAAAAATATTTAAAATTGGCTTGGTGCCTATAGCTTAGTGAGTAGGGTGCCAGCCTCATACACCAAGGCTGGTAGGTTTGAGCCCAGCCCAGGTCTGCTAAACAATAATAACTACAACAAAAAAATAGCCAGGCATTGTGGTGGGAGCCTGTAGTCCCAGCTACTTGGCAGGCTAAGGCAAGAGAATTGCTTAAGCCCAAGAGTTTGAGGCTGCTGTGAGCTATGGTGCTATGGCACTCTACTGAAGGTGACACCATGAGACTCTGTCTCAAAAAAATATATATATTTCAAATTATATTTCACAACAGTGTTGGTATAAAAATGACTAAAATCTAAATGGAATTGTATTTAATTTTTTTCTTCTGATTTTAAAGCAATTCAACAGTTCAGATATTATCATGAACTTCTTTAGCTTTGGAAATGAGTTTGCTCAGATCAGAGAAAAGCGTGGCTAGTAGAAGATTCAGGAAGGGATGGGGTGAGAAAATCAAGGTGACTCAAGGCATCAACTCTTCTCTTACCCAGAGAGGGATCAGGAAACAGGAAGAGGTAAAATTCAATTCAATTCACTACAATTCAAACAATCCTTTTTAAAAGTTAGACTAGAAGAATGTCCATGGATCATACAACTTGAACAAAATTACAAGTCTACAGATGTCTCAGTTAAAGAAAGATGAATGAGCCACATTTTCTCTTTTTTGTCTCTATATGAAAAAGTAAAAGTTAGTCTCCCAAGAGCAGAAGCAACTCATTATCCCCAATAAAGCTTTTCTGCATCTTCTTTGAAAGGGCGGAGTATTGCTGTTTTTCGTCAATGTGGGGAGAACTGAGGTCTGAGTGGGTATAAGTGGCCAGCAGCCCCTCTCCGCCTGGCCTGGGGAGTGAGAGAGATGATAGTCTTGGAAATCTATGGAAGGAAATCAAAGGAAGTAACCCAGGATCAGTGAGGTGGACTATATATCATAAGTAGTTTGTCCTACTTGGAGAAAGACAATTAAATTATATAAGATACTGATTTAAAAAAATCATTGGAAGAGGAAATATTCTTTCTTGAATATTTGTTTACACAGCAAAAGTATTTCACTTTCATACCTACCTTAAAGTTGTGGAAGAATCAATTCCCATTCAAGCTTAGAGCTAGTGTTAGAGCTAGTGTTTCTTTCTGGTAAAGGTGCAGCAATGACAGCAGATAACATCAAATGATAGCATTTGCTTTATAAAATATGGTCTACTCCTAACTCTCCAGGAACACATCAGTCACATAGGATCAGCTGGACTCCCTCATGGTCACCTTTACCTCCTGCTTCTTACTGTTACACCGCACTGTTCCGTGTTCTTGATGCTACTTGTTTTAATCACTGTATAATGTAATCTCAACACGATATTCCACAATTTGTCATTTATTCCTCTCTGTACACACTTAAAAAAATTTTACATCTCTAAAGAACTTTTCACAAATGGATGTAGTATTTTGGTATATTTTTATAAATTCACGAGTGAGGACACTTAGGAGGTGCTCAAAGTTTTGGCTTCCCTGACACATTCTGAAAGAAGAGTTGTCTTGGGCCACACATTAAACACAGAAACACGAAGGAAAGCTGATAAGCAGAAGAAAGGTCTGAGCAAAATTTAATGGTGTTTGGCTTCCAGTTCCTTTGGGTGGAGACCTCACTGCTTTACTCCCATCCGCATCCTTTGGACTTTGTTTTTGGCTATGGCCCTATTGGTCTCCTTAATACAAACTTGGATTCTCTCAACTCGGCCATTCCCTTTACTTCTGTGACCCCCACCTTTGGGTTGTCCATCCACTGCTCCTGCATACCGAACTAGCACAGAGTTGCTTTGATGTCACAATTGGGAACTAAATAACAGGTCATGAACACAAAGACCCAGGGCACCCTCCCCCAAACTCAAGGACTTTCAAACCTGATGCACCTTAACTCAGATGAGAGAGGAGGCCCACTTGGAGGTGTCGAGTCTCCTGAACCAGGGAGAAAAGGCCCCGAGGGAGCTGCCACGCTGAGGCTCGCTCTCTCACTGCTCACTATCCTGGTGTCACTTAGGGTTTCAGTGCCAGGATCCCAGAGTGGACGATGGGTGGAAGAAGAAGACCGGCAAGTAAACCTGCACGGACGCCTGGTTTCTTCAGGGAAAGGGAGAATTTTATGGTCAAACAGGCTTGTGATTTTTACGAGGATATGGGTAAGAATAATCCTTGATTTTGGAAAGATGCAACCATCAGGCCTCTGCATATTTAACTCATGCTCTATTTTTGACCCTATCATGTGTCACGCAAAGCTTCTCTTATCTCCTCAGTCTCACTCAATCCTAACGCCCTCATTCATGAGGGGAGAGGGCACTGCTTTAGGAGGAGGCTTTAGACCTTTCTATCCCAGAGAAGATCTAACCTGAAGGGCTTCCCCTGCAGTTGTACTGAGCTCCTGGCTCATTGTATGTGTCTAGAAGGCCATCTGCTGGACAGTCCAACCTGAGCCCCAGGGCTGGGGGACGTCCTGTGCCTATGGATGAACTTACGTACTTTGAAGAAGGTGGGGGAATATATACAGCCGTAGAGACTCCTGATTTTCTAAAGGATTGGGACCGAGTAAAAACTATTTACTTGGTACTGAGGTAAACTTTTATTGTCTTGTTTTTTTTTTCATTTACTGTCTCTTTCACGCAAAAGAGCTATTTTTATAATAAGTTGCACTGTCATTATGATATTTGCAGTGTAAATCATGATCATGTTGAAACATCTGTTAAGTGGTGACTGTTAATTTTGCTAAATAAGCAGAAAGTCTCCATTTTTAGTGAATGGTTCATTATTTGTTAGTGAAACAAAAAGAAGCATAACCAGGAAATACCTACCTCACTTGCAATTTACAAGGACTAAATAAAATCATATGAATTGTTATATTTAGGGATGATAGGCATAATTTTTAGTAGTTGGGATGAAAATCAAAAAATCAGATGTTCTGTACATCATTGTCCTTTGCCTCACTGTGCTTAAAAAACAGAAAAAATATTTCTTAAAATATAAAGTTTGTTGAGACAAGTTGCCACGAAGAGTAGTAATACATTTGAAGCAAAAGGTACAGGATAAAGTGGGGGCTAAGTTACCTCAGCAATTTTATTTTTGTCCTGTAATAACGTGGGCTGGACTTCTATCTCAGACGGAGAAGGCAGGAGGCAGCAACTTCCATACATGGGGGGCTTAAGTTTTTCAATATCTGCCGGATTGAGAAAAAATAGTTTAAGGCTTTTAATTGATCACTGGTTTCTTCTGTGATATTGCTATTTCAGTTTTCTTTTCTTGCTCATTCTAGAGATCTGAATTTTTTCTGAGTATGTAACTCTATGTTCTTAATTAGTTACATAGAATAGTATGATGGCACCAACCTAGAGTTTATAAAAGGGTTTAGGAGAGGCCATATGAAATATTAATGAAGGATGTAAGTAATTTTAATAGATTGACCAGAAAGAAAACATATTTAGACCATCAAACGCATTGGTCAGTGCACTGGAAAAACTGTTGCTAAGCTGGAAGGTCTATTTGGTGGGATAGCAGATTTGGAGGTATTTTGAAAAGCGCTGAGAGGCTGATCATGGTGGCTCACACCTATAATCCTAGCACTTAGGGAGGCTGAGGATAGTAGATGACTCGGGTCACAAGCTCAGGAGTTCAAGACCAGCCTGAGTAATAGTGAGACCTCATCTCTACTAAAAGCAGAGAAATTAGCTGGTTACTATGGCATATGCCTGTAGTCCCAGCTGCTTGGGAAGCTGAGGCATGAGGATCACTTGAGCCCAAGAGTTTGAGGTTGCTGTGAGCTATGATGACACCACAGCACTCTACCAGGGTGACAGACTGAGACTCTTTTCTAAGAAGAAGGGAAGAGGAGAGGAGAGGAGGGGAAGGGAGGGGAGGGGAGAGGAGAGGAGAGGAGAGGAGAGGAGAGAAGAAGAGAAGAGAAGAGATATAGTGTAAAGGCTCTCAGTAAAAGCTTCAGGGGCAGATGGCTTTAGTTACAGACAACATGGGTTTTAAATGATTTTATTTGTTTTTAAATATGTTTATAGAGATGTAATTGGCATATAAGACATTTCAAGAGTATAATCTGGTAAGGTTTTTTTTTTTTGCAGTTTTTGGTCAGGGCTGGGTTTGAACCCATCACCTCTGGCATATGGGGCCGGCACCCTACTCTTTTGAGCCACAGGTGCTGTCCAATCTGGTAAGTTTTTTAATATGTATATACCCATGAAAACATACCACAATTAAAAAAAAAAAAAAGAATGTATCCATTGCCTCCAAAAGCTTTCTCATGTCCTTTTGAAACCACTCACACCTACTCCCTATACCCAGTCTTTGATTCTAAGGCAACCATTGATCAATCTGCTTTCTGTTAATTTATATTTTCTGATTTTATCTAAGTGAAGTCATATAGTATGCACTTCTTTTTCATGGCATCTTTCACTCAGCAAAACTATTAAGATTCATTCATGGTGGCATTTTGTTTTCTTTTGCCCCAGGCTAGAGTGCGTTGGAGTCATCACAGCTCACAGCAAACTCAAACTCCTGAGCTCCTGGGACTGCAGATGCCTGCCAGAATCCCTGGCTAATTTTTCTATTTTTGTTAGAGACAGGGTCTGACTCAGGCTGGTCTTGAACTCTGGAGTTTAAGGGATCCTCCCACCTACTGAGACAAAATTCTGAGTACTTTACTCCATTACTTATGCATTATAAAACTTTAAATTCCAG
Organism: Perodicticus potto; assembly: GCA_963574655.1. Lineage (NCBI taxonomy): Eukaryota > Metazoa > Chordata > Mammalia > Primates > Lorisidae > Perodicticus > Perodicticus potto. The sequence continues at coordinate 9,199 of CAUYRH010017208.1, forward strand.
CTCATAGGTGATATTACTTGCCTTTGTGAGCTCACTGTTTTGTTTTGTTTTCCTCTATAGATATGTGGAGATTTGCATGTGAGTGTGTGTGTGTGTGTGTGTGTGTGTGCGTGCACATTTGTTTCTATTACTCTGCCCTTTGAATTCCAGTTATCCTAACTTCCTTGTTCTCCCAGTTCTGTCTCTCCAGCTTATGAGACCTTTGGATTATCTTTCTTTGTATTAGATGTTAGAAACTTACTCTGGATAGTAAGATCAGGTGACTGCAGATCCTACCTTATTTGTTCCCACTTTCCCATCTCTCAAGAATCATTTTGCTCTGTTATTTGTTTGTAGTGAATTGAGAATCAAATATACATTTTAAGGTTCTTAGAAAGGTAAATGGAATAAATTGGTTCTCTGTTATTTTATCTTGGACAACAATAGACTTACACCACAAATATTTTTAATCTTTGTTCTGATGTATGGTTAAGTGACTTGGAAACAGTTTCAGACATTGTTTTTATGCTTTCTCAGGCAAGCCACAGAAGCATTCATTTTAGTCTTGGGCTGATTTTTCTCCACTATTAAAGCAAGAATCTTCTGAGGATTTCATTGAGTGCCCCAGTAGAGAAAAAATATATACCTCATTTGTGAAGGCTCATTGGTGACCTCTCTCATCCCTCTTTCTCTTGCATTTCTGTACCCATCATTAATACTTAACACTAAGTTAAGCACATTACTCCAAGATTATTGAAGAACCAGCTACTATTAGAATTTCTTGACAATGGTAAAACATTAAAAGAAACATATTTTAGAAAAGGGAGCTATAGATCTTGGGGAAGGATTTAGAAATTCACAGACATAGAGTTGTCTTGGGACCCATAGATAGAATAATTAGGGATGAATTATTAGAAAAGATAATAAACCATTCTCACCAATCTGACACTTTGCAATGTGAAAGACATGATACAATCCCAATGATGCTTGTTGTGTGATCGCGGGATCGTCATGGAAACACAAAAGCGACAGTTCTGCCGCCAGGACACCCAAACAGGGAGCGTCGACGCTTCTCTGATGGAGAGACAAAGGGAACGTGAATCTGATCCTGTTCTATGTATGTCAGATTAGGATTAGAGGATAAACTTCTGAGTTTACAAACTGTAATCAAATCCTGGATTGTTTGCGAGCCTCAATTTCCTCATCTGTCCCACCCTGCAACAGTTATTGTGAAGGGTAAGGAGGAAACAGTCATGATAAGTTAAGTTTCCAGCAATGCTTTAAACTCAGAATGTTTGCTTTGGATGTCAAAGCTACTGATACATTTATGTATTTCTCATTACAATTTTTTTGACATATATACCGCTCAAATATTTATGTTTTCATCTTGACTAACTTGTTTAGCAAGATTAAATCCAAATAGAGAAGGGAGTAGAGACACAGAAGACAGGGGAGGTTCTAGAGATAATTGCTCTTATGAGGGTATTACTGTTTATCAATTTTTTGTGTCTTTTTTTTTCTTTCATGAAGGTAATACCATTTATCGATTTTTTTGTGTCTTTTTTTTTTAAACAAAGAAGGGCTCCAGCCACATGGAGTTTTGGCAAACTGATGGCATGGCCTGCAAGGTGTTCTTGTCTCTAAGACAAGTGACTAGTTTGATGCTTGGAGCAAATGTTGGTGGTAAGGGAGATTCCCTAGGCTTGAACTTGTTTCTTTGTCTTCTTCCAATCTCACTCCTCATTTGGCTTGACTCTCTCTGTCTCTCTCTCTGTCTGTCTCTCTCTCTCTCTCTCTCTCTCTCACACACACACACACATACACACAGGATTTCCTAAGGAGGAACTCCGACGTGACATGGGTATAGGTCATAACTGAATTGGAATGTTAGGAATGATAGTGTCAGTAGGAGTAGAGAAGATTATAAATCTCTGTCTTCTATGAATGTTCTTGGATTAAGGCTGGCCTGAGACTTCTGCTTGCAAGAAGCCTATGACTTAGGAGAATCCAGAAGTAGACTTTAGGAACTATTCCCTAGGGAGAAATCATCTCTTTCTGTGGATATCCTCTTCTTTGGATTTGCATTCTAGGTTTCTTTCTTCTATCTGATGGCACATTCGTAAAAACCACCTTTGTGTGTGTGGGCCTAAGAAAGAAGGATTTGGAGTTCTCTCGACTGGGCATGAAAGCTGGGGAATCCTCGCATAGCTTAGGTCGCTGAAGGGTAAGCTTAGCCACTTATAGGAGATTGGCCCTGAGGTCTTACTGGTATTTCAGTTTTTGCCTTGAATGTCCCCTCTGATTATCTCTTTTCATGAATTTGTGGATTCATGTAGGTGTTATTGTGAGTGAAGCTTCTAGTAGTTACTTCTATTTAGTTTGCCAGGTAAGATCTGTCTAGGTACACGTCTCTAGCAGAGTAGATGTGGCCTTGTCTAGATCGCATTTCCACTTAACTTTCATCACCTAAAAAGGCATGTTCTGGGAGTGGGGCTTGCCTAAGACAGCCCCAGAGAGGAATAAACAGTTGGACTGTGGAACACACTGACGACCCCCTGCCCTGCCCCTGTGGAAGTGTGCCAACCACAGGTGCACCTCCTCCAATGCCAATGCCAGACTGAAAATTTTCAATATGATATACCCTGATTTTATAGAAAATCTATTCAAGTGCTACAGAAAAGTGAAAGGTAAGACCTGAAGAAAAGTAGTTTCTCAGTTTCCGTCTTAAGTCCAAGTACTCCTGCTCAGTTTTCTGTTTCTTTACCCTGGATCAGTTCCTCTTTGTAGATTTGGTCCCTACAGTTCCCTGTCTTGACAATAACGATAAGATTCCAGAGGCAACCACTTCTGAGATTTTAGATGCTTCTATATAGATTCGTATAATATTTAGCTTTTGGTGTCTGGTTTCTTTCACTTACTTTAATGTTTTTAAGGTTTAATTATGTTATAGCATATATCAGACTTCATGCTTTTTTTGGTTGATGAATATGACATTGTATGAATATACTACATTTTGTTTATTTGTTCATCTGCTGGTGGAAATCTGTGTTGTTTCCACTTTTTGGCTACTGTAAATTTTGCTGCGATGAATGCATGTGTACAAGTTTTTGTCTGAATGCCTGTTTTAAATTCTTTTGCATATACATACCTAGGATTTCTGGGCCAGATGGTAATTCTGTATTTAACTTGTTGGAGAACCACTAAACTATTTCTTGTATTTTTATTTTTGCATTACTGAGTTGACAGCATTCACAGTAACACATTTATAGTTTTTAGTGTGTAGGCTATTGATTAATTCTGAAGGTTGAAAATCAATAATAGGCTCTCACTATGAATAAGTAAAATTGTTTAATGCACAGGCATGATCATTTTGGTTATATTTCCTTTGGGCATATATGTGTGTCTTCTCTGCTCTTTTTTGAGAGTAAGTTCTCATCTGTACCCCAAATTATCTTTCTACTTTTGACAGTGATTTTTTTTCTTTTTATTTATCTTTTACTTGGAGATTTTTTTTCAAATGTCACAAATTATGGTTGTTTCTTCCTAAGAATGTAATGCTTCTTTGTGTGTAAGCAAAGTGTTTTACCTATAGTATACTTAGGGTTAGAGTAGTTGGGGTGGGCGAGGCTGGGGTCATGTTGAAATGTATCTAAACAGAATGCAAGATTCTTTTCTCAAAGAAAGATCTTAGATTTTGTCTGCCAATGTGTGTCAAGGAAATGGGAGGCAACATAGATGCTTCTGTATACACTTTCAACAAATCCTTTTCATCAATGTGTAATTTTCAGCCCTCCTTTAACTCCCACTCTTTCTCTGTAATGGGCTTTCCAGACTTCACTCTCTGTAAGGTTCCCCAGGACAAACTGCCTCCCTTTTTGGTGGTCCCGCAGCCTAATGGTCATGGTCATGCCATTCAAATACTCTCCCAGCCTTTATCAATTACCATCTGCTCTGACTTCTGAAAGTTTATCTACATCTCTAACCCATTGAAAATCCTTTACCAATTCTCTTTGTTACTTTTTTTTTTTTTTTTACTCATTTTGTGAGGACTCTGGAAGGAGAGGAGAGAAATACATTTGTACAATTTTTAATCTTTAGCTGGAACTTCCCCATCTGTCTTTTAACATTGACGTGCCAAAGGAACAAAGCTGGGGAAAATTCTTTTTCTGTTAATGCTATGACATATTTAGCTCACATTTCTTTGCCTGTTGAAAATTAAATAATTTCCTTTAATTGAAGGAAAATATTCTTTGAGTGTGGGAATTTCTCTACCCTGATGAGCACATGGATCATGGGGCAGAGGGATTATCACTTTAAAAAATATTTCTAAAGAACACAAATGCTAGTCAGGATTGTGCAATAGGACAAGTGTCTCTGATACTCTGGAAGACCTAGGCAAGCATGATTATGAAGAAAAATGTCTACTCAATGTCTCCATGTTGTTATACTTAGAGAAGGGCAGAACAAATATCCATTGATTACCTATAATGAGTCTGATACAGAGGTACATAGATCAGGCCTATAGGACTCTCAGCTTTTAACTTGTTAATAATATTTTTCTGTTGCTTTATTTTATATATTTGTCTGTCCTCCCAATAATTTCACTGACTTAATCATCTTTAGAAGACATCATTTTAAAGAGTAAGTTAACTTAGTGATGTTTTATGTTTTTAAAACATTTTATAAGTTTATTGATTCTAGCTCTTAGTTTCAGTGTTCTGGAAAATGCTGATGTACTTCCCCCTGGTGGCAGTCAGTGAGCATTGCAGAACAGACTGCTCACCCAAACAAATCTGTCAACTGCTCGCCACCCTCAGCTAATAATTTATGGGAGGCTTCTCCTACATATGTGAATTTATACATTTATTCTTTCTCAGTTGAAGAATGGAATGACATTCACTACAGTAAAGTTTATTCACACTTCTAGAGAGCATGAACTTGCTACAGTAATGGAAAGAGAGAAGAGGAAGAGGTAATAGAAGACAAACTTCTGAAATGTCTTATGTGCTACTTGAGTGCCCTTCATATATGCATATATATATACATATATATATGCATTAAAATGCAGACAGAATCATGTGAATTGGGCTTAGTCAAAAAGTTGCCATCAAATGCTTGCTGAGTGCATAATATGTGTTGGGAACTGTGCAGATAACAGCTTTGAGTGGTAAATTGCACTTAATCTCAAGTCTCACTTACAAAATTTTGTATGATCAAACTTCTAGACATTTGAATGGACAACTCCAGACATTTTAAAAGTAGAAAGAGACTGATTCCCCAGATCAGAGAATCATAAGGTTAGACAAGCCACCCAATCTCTCTTTTGGACTGAAATAGGAGATCAGAATGATACAAGGAATATCATGGAATGTATACCCCCAAATAAGTAAATTATAGTATGTTCCAAAGATTATTTTAAACAAAATTGTAAAAATTTAAATGTGTTATAAGGCTGATGTAGATTTTTGTCTCAACATGTCTGGAGACTTTATGCATAGTAGATAGTAGAAAATGGATACGCAAAGGTAATGTCATGAATGTGTGGTTCTGACCCCTTTCACTCGTATCTCCTTTTGAAATGAGTCAAGAAATTATTAGAGTATGTTTAATAATCACTGTGAAGGATAAGTTGGGAACCTGAGGCTGAATATGCCGTATCCAAAAGAGATAAATATTCTGAAGTTTCTGGAGAGGCTGGCAATGAAGTCATTCGAGGTACAGACAACTTCAGTACATATTGACGGTTATGAGCTACCTGTTTATAAATTACCTGAAGGGTACAATTAAAAAATTTTATACTATCCTAATGTTTGTGAAGGTATGTGGAGACAGATACTGAAATGGTCACAAGAATGCAAATTAGAAGACAATTGTGCAGTACTAAACTTTAACCTATCATACTTTTTGAGCTGACAATTATCTTTTTAAGTACTTCTAAGTACATTCTCACATAATTGCACACAGATAACCATTTCTGTATTGCTCAAGGCAGAAAATATTAAAATCAACATCCATCAACTGAAAAATAGATAAGCAGATCATAATATATCACAAACTATGGGATACATATTGTGCTTGAAAGAAATAAATCTACATATATTGACATGAAAGTATCTGTGGAACATATTGTTTAGCGAAAAACAAGTTGAACAACTATACATAAAAATGATGCAACTTCAGTAAAGAAAACTTAGTAATAAAGCTATGGATCTCAGTGGGTGCCTGGATATGCAGTGCATACATAGAAAATGGTTTGGCAGGACACACATCACACCAGCAGGGCTAAGCACAGGGTAGAGGTTGAGAGGATAATAAAGGAAGACTTGTGCTTTCTCTCTAGCATGTTTTAGAATGAAAGTACCAGAAAGTTACTCATATAAGTTTAAAACAAATAACATTTTCAAAATGTTAAAAAAGATAAATAAGAAGGAAGAGAAGGATGGAAGAATTTATAAAGTTACAAATAATGTTGATTCTGTTGAGTGCAGTCCATACAGGAGAATTCAGAGAGTTAGCAAGAATCGGTATGGACGTGTTCATAATGTTTGTGTAAATATAAGACATCTTAGTCAATTGTTTGAGAAACTCCACTCTGATTAATACAAAGTTATGTAGAATTCTGACTCCTTTCTCAATACCCCAACCTACCAGCCCAATAACACCAAGCAGACATCTAGTGTTCTCAAGACCCAAGACATGGAAAGTAGCGCTATAGAAATGCGGTCTTTGGAATCAGGTGGCATTATTGCACTTGTGACTTACAGATCCCTTGACTTTCCTGGATGCAAAGCTCAACACTCTGCTAATGATCATTACTACTCTGTCTTGCAGGTATGAAATATCTTGACTCATCCACACGGTCATTTCCTGTTGGAAACATAAAAATTATCTCAAAATCATGGTATTTCTGTTTCCCAAAGTCCCCTTCTTTCTCATCTCCAGCTTCACCAATTCAAGGGCCCACATAGTTTCCTAATTATTTTATGCTTAACCATCTTTTATCTCAAAAATATATGCAATAGGCATCTAGTATATTCCTTATTTACTATAGTAAATGTATCTGGGTTTTACTTTAATTAATTCTATTCAACAAGTGTTTTCTATGACCATCCACTATAATAACTGGATTACCACTGTTTTGCCTCATCTTTTTCTTATAAAGTATATATTCTCCCTTTCATTTTTAAATCTCAAACTCTGCTTCTCAGCTTTGTAAGAGCTTTGAAATCCTATCTGACCCTGAAATGTCATCTTATCCTGGAATTCCTCTGCAAATTCACTCCCCAGAAATATGCTAGCTCATGGTTGCAGTGTACATTACTGGAGGCTATCTAGTTAGAAAATTCTTGCAAATTTCAATTCAAATTTGTCTTGCTGTATGTTCTATTTGTTCTCAATTCTCAGGTGCAGGGACACATTTAGAAATTTTGGAAGGGAAGAAAATTGCATATGCCTTGCATGCCAATCACCATCAGAATTCTTAAGGCAGTCTGTTGGGGTCCATTATATTCCTGCCAGTAAATGGTTGCTCAGATCTCTTCCCCTACACTTGCTCCCATTGCAAAATCTGTTCTGCTGCCTACAGTGCAAATCTGTTTCTTAAGGGGGAAGAGTGTCTAAATCTTAGAGGGGTCAGCCTCTGCCTTCTTTTTGGGAGGGAGGTTTCAGCTCTTTCTGAGGATCAGGGGAGGCTTTTAGCCCTGGTAAGTATGAGGACAAAGTGGTTAAGGAACAGGCTCCCAGGTAGAGGTCTTCCTCCACGCATCATTGTTGCACATGTTACTGCTCCTTTCTCTGTTTCCACTTTCTTATCTGCAAAATGGAAGAAACAACAGCAACTTCCTTGAGGTCATTTTGTGAATTAAATAAGGTAACTCATATATTCACCTTAGCGCCTAACATGCTCAGTAAATGGAAGCTATTGATAGTGGCCTGGGGTGGTTGAAAGAGCATGTGTCGGCAGGGGAGGGATAATGCAAATCACTGGGAAAGGTTACAGGATAAGGGTTTTTTTTGGCTGGGGCTGGGTTCGAACTCACCACCTCCAGTATATGGGGCTGGCTCCCTACTTCTTGAGCTAAAGGCACCGCCCAGGATAACAGATTTTGAAATACACAGAAAACATTTGACTCAAAGTAGGTACAAATTAGCTCAATACATTTTATCTCCTCTATATTTCTTCTTGTCTTTATAGATGTCAGTCCTGCTTCTTTACTATGATGTATTTATTTATTTACAATTTTTAAAATTCAAACTATTAATTAAGAAGGTTCAAGTCTTTTTGTTACATGAATATATTCTACAGTGCTTAGGCAGGGCTTTTGGTGTGCCCATCTTCAGAATATTGTTCATTGCAACCAATAGGTCAGTTTTTATCCTACATCCACACTTCTGCCTGCCCCACTCCATGGTTTGTCTCATCCTTTATATCACTTTGTGCCTGTGTGTGCCCATCTATTCCTCCCATTCATGAGTGAGGACATCTGGTGTTTGGTTTTCCATTTCTGAGATACTTCACTTAGGGTGATGTTTTCCAGCTCCATCCATGTTGCTTCTAATGACATGATCTCATTCTTTTTTCTAGCTGAGTAATATTCCATGGTATGTATCATAGATAGCACATTTGCTTTATGTATTTGTGAATCAAAGGGCTCTTGGGTTGATTCCAAATCTTTGAAGTTGTGAATTCTGCTGCAATAACAGCAGGGGTCTCCTCATTCCCTACCGTAGTGGAGGTGGATGGAGAAGCAAGGCCGAGCAGGGCTGGGTCAGGCAGGCCCGAGTTCAGCCTCCACAACAGTATATGTGAATGCTGTTGCAACAGGGATCGAGGGCTGGGGAGGGCTGGGGAAGGCTGGGTCCCAGGAAAGCAACCAGGCAGATGCTGAAGCAGCCCCACCAACCCAGAAAGTGTGCTCCTGGGGAGCGGCTGTCTGGGTTGCACAGATTGGCTGTCAGGGGTGGGTTGGTCTCTTTTCCCGCCAACCCTGCCCCAGGGGTCTCCTTCTGGCACCTGACTGCAAGCAGTAGTCCAAACTAACTGAGTTCACCAGCAGTGGCACTGTAGGCTTGGAGCTTCCCTGCCCAAAATCCCTCCCTAAACCAAAAGCACAGCTTTTCTGTGGGGGGAAGGATGCTCCACAAGTGTGGTGTGGCTTGGACCCACACTGCACACCCTTCTCAGTTCTGTCTACCTGGGCTCCCTCATCCCTCCAGATTAAATTGCAAATCTCCCCTCTGTGCCCTTGAACAACATGATCAAATCCTGGGGCTATGATATCCAGCTTGTAGGGCTGTCCCCAAGGTCAATCTTGGCCAAGCGAGGGAGAACTGTGCAGGTCCAAGTTGCACATGGAGTGCTCAAGTAGGTTTAATGTCCCTCCACTTCAGAGTATGCCCTGAGCTGCTACAGCAGTCAAGCAAGCAACACCAGGGAGGCCAGGTGGGCAGGGAGCCCAGCGTCTGAGCACCCTGGGTTCACTGTGGAAAGGTCTGAGACCCACTCTCTGTGGAAGCCTCAGAGTAGTGAAGGTGCCAACAGAGGGGAAGCAGCCACTCCCGAGAGCCCTGGCTCAGTCGTCCCGTCCCTTGGGACACCCATGTCACCTGGCAGCAGTGGGGGGAGGGAGAGGAAAGAGTCTGAATGGAAGAGAGCAGGCACTCTGGTCCTCTTTTGCCCCTGTCCCTGGAAGGCAGCTTGCCTGCAATGTCCAAGCTCTGGGATCACGCAGTTCTCCTGGGACTCATAGGCCCCTGTGGCCACCACAGTCAGCGCCAGAGCTAGGATGAAAAATGAATATATTTATGTGTGAACCAGTGATACAAAAACTAAAAGACTGAAGCTCCCTGGGGAGGGCAAAGGCACACAGTGGGTGGTGAAGCAGTATGGCGCCCACCATATCACCTTGGGTCTGGGTTGACGGTGGTGATGCTGAGGGGAGTGGCATCTTGGTGCTTTGTTTTTAAGAACCTTCCAGTTCACTGGCAGCAGTAACTTCTGGGCTTGTGAAGGTAGAGAAGCTCTCCAGCATCTCAGGGTCTCAAGAGCCTGCTGACTGTCAGAGGTGTGAGGGGTGGAGCCACAAAACCCCCACCTACCATTGGGACTCCAAGTTTCTTGGGGATTGATCTCTGCCTAAATCTTGCTGCTTCTTGTTCTGCTCTGCAGCTTCTTCCATGGAAGTATGCTGGTCCCAGTTGTGCATGGAATTTCTGGTATATCCAGCACTTTTCCCTCAGAATTATACCCAAGCTATAAAGTTTTCATCAAAACTTTTCTTTCTTTCTGAGATAACCTGGAAACTGATGTCTGTAGTCAGCCACCTTGCCCCAACCTCTTTACTTGGATGTATTTATGATTTGTACAACTCATGGATACACTTGGTAGGTTACAGCAGTCTGTTTTCCCAGTACTTCCAGACAGTTGGCCTCTGATGTGAACATGTTGGAATGCACAACTGAAGAGGATAAGACATCCAGAGGAGTCGTTTTTGTCTTGTTGAGATATCAAAAATAGTGAGGTCTTGGTTGTAAAAATTGGTGTTTTAGACAGTTATTAGACCAACCTTAGATACAATAATATCCAGTAAGAAGAATGTGCATGACATTCCCTAGCACCAGAGTTGATGGGGGAAGAAGCACACACGTAGACACAGTCATAGCATAGTTCCTTGTCATGTCAACTTGAAGGTAGTTTAGGTTAATAATATTCTCTGCTGTTCCATATTGTGTTCACTCATATTTGCCACAAAAGACTTGGCTTCTCAAGAGTCTGCTGATGTCATCTCCCCAAAATTGGATTCTTAAAGCGGTGCTTCTGTAATTCACATAAAAGGAAGGGCTTTCATTTGTGGAATAATTTCACTCCTTGGGGGGTTAAAAAGAAGTTTCAGTTCCAAATACTTGCAGGAGATTCAAATATGGCAAATGGGAAACAAGTGAAGCATAGCGAGTTCTCTAGATTGATAAGAAAGTGAAACTATTTATTTTCCCTTTACTTTACCGTTAAGATCTGAAGTTTGTAGAGGTCTTTAGACACTAAGATCAGAAGAGTGTCTTCACATATGTTTAAAATACTCTGGTATAAATTCTGAAATAGAAAAAAGGTGGACAACCAGTTGGCCAACCTTTGATAAAATTTTGCCTAATGCCCAAATTCTCCCCATAAACTGTAGGTAAGAAAAAAAGCATATAGTGTTGGGATGAGACCTCACCCAACACTGTATGCTATGAATTGCTTCTTTAGCTCATGGAGTAAGTTTGCTGTGTTGCAATGCTGAAGAAATGGAAACCATAGACTCTTCCTACTTCCACCTTTCTCTCCTTCCTATTTATTCCCTTCTTGGAAGCACTTGCCAATAAACTCCCTGTCCTTGCTAAATTAATTAATCAAAAATACCTTTATTCATTTGTTCCAATAAATCCCAAACAATCCATTAAAATCCCATAGGTTGTAGAATTCACAAGGAGTCCAGGGACAAACATTAGTGCTACAAAATACTATTTATCTGTTATATCTAAAAACAGGAAGATGCCTACAAAGTTCGTGACCTACTGAGACACATTCTGGGAGATTACTGTCATGCATAATGATATCTCATTATGATTGAAAGGTGAAAAATCTTACCATCAGGTCCTCCACCTCCTCCTCACTAGTCCCAATTTTTTTTACATTGTCGAGACTTGGTATGGTAACTAACAATTGAAAGCATGTCTCCATCAACTTCAATTGAGTTTCAAATTGTAATAAGGGATCCATAAAGCTGGTAAGAAAAAGATATAATTATTAAATTGATGAGAAGAGGAATGCAATATCACTTTAGTGGGTTTTCCTTAGGAATAAGAGCAAATAAGGTTCAGCTTTTTGCTATATATGACACATAGGTCTCAAATATTCCCTTACAAATGACAACAATGCTTTAAATATAAAGGAATGAATCACTTTAAAAATAGCTCTTATAAACAGTTATTTAGAAGTAAGAATATATTTTTCCATGAACATAATAAGGCAAAGAGGGGGTTACATTCCCACCGAGTCCACAGAGCCATGTTGTTGAACTATATTACTGCCAAATTTTCTCTAATTAATGACAACATATCTTTCATATTTTACTATTTCTGATATTGGGGTCCATCTTCAAATTGATGGCCAATGAAACTTGCCCATCCACAACTTAAAAGTTTATCTGCCTGTATATGAGGTACAGAAAGAAGGAAAGAAGTAACAGTTGCTGGATTAGGATGGTGGAATTTGGTATAATTTATAAATTTTTGCAATTATAATTTTTAAAAATATATAACATTTTAAAGATATTCAGTCATCAAGATGAGCAAGCATTACAGCTTCCCATACCTGGAGTTTATGGCCAAGATCATGGACTGGTGACTTAAGAGGCCTGCGTATGCATCCCACAGGCTGGCAGCTGCATGCTCCTAAGTGCCACGGGCAACAAAAAGAAACAGTGATTACAGAAGACTGACGTTCATAACATTATGTGTAGTTCTCCCTATTACAGAGACTAAAGGGAACAAATCAGACTGGAAAATAAGATCAAGAGTTCACAGAAATGTTGAGATCAGACGACTATAATTTAAACCCACAGTCGTATTTTGGCCTCAATGTTGGCCTGTTACAGCCAAGCACTATGCTTATGTAATTACCATTTCCAGACAGCACTTTGACAAGGGTGCTCTTTACCAGGTGCACTCTGTATACTAGTATAATTGTGAAGTGCATCTACTCGGTGTGAAGTCTACCTATAAAAATTCCAGAAGGGCAATTTAACTCAGGTCTTACTGAAGGACTAAACTCACATTATAAAATGAGAACCACCTCAGGGCAATAGACAGCCGTCTAATATAACTATTTATCCTTTAAAGGTGATAATTAAGAGATTCCTTTAATTAAAAAAAGAATTTATAATTATTTTTTCAAGAAATTCGAGAAGGAGACTTTGATTAGCCAAAGCAGTCTTAAGAAACAGTAAAGATGGAGGCATCACATTTCCTGATTTCAAAGTATTTTCATTTGGCATCAATTTGAAGCTATGGTAATTAAAATGCTGTGGACTAGAATAAAAAGAAATACAGGGACCAATGGCATGAAATAGAGAGCCTAGAAATGAATGCATTCATACAGGTCAGCAAATCTTTGATAAGAGAGCCAAGGGTATACAATGGGTAAAGAGTAGTCTCTTCAATAAATGGGGTTGGAAAAACTATATACCCATATGCAAATAAATGAAACTGGACCCTTATACTATATACAAAAGTTAATTAAAATTTATCAAAGACTTAAATGTAAGACACAAAGCTATAAAAATTATAGAAGGAAACATAGGGGAAATCTCCTTTACACAGATCTTGGCAATTACTTTTTGGATACAGCAGCACCAAAACTGAAAGTAAACAAATGGGACCAAACTAAAACTCTCTGCACAGCAGAGGAAATACTTGACAAAATGAAAAGGGAGCCTACAGAATGGGAGCAATGATTTTGTGTGGACTGTTCTACGTGTGTAACTGTGTATATATCCCATTAAATCAAAATTTAGTATGATTATTTCTCACCAATGGCAAGCCTTTGTTTTATAATTTCTACTAGTAAAAATGTAGTTTCAAGTTCATATAGAAAGATATCATTGTTTTTTCTGCTTATTTTGATTAAGACCTCTCCTCCCTTTTGCACTAGGGAAATAAAGAGAGATTTTAGGTGGATTAGGGACAACAAAAACCAATTCAATGATATAAAAATAAAGGCTAGAAGAACAAAAGAATAAAAGTTAAGGATTCTGCCAGGGTCTGATCTGGGAGAGACACCTCCCCAACTCTGAGGACGGTCATAGGCAACAGTGAAAAATAATCATGAGGCGGAATCAACAGAAAAACTCTGGCAATATGAATAACAAGAGTAGGTCAACTCCCCCAAGGAATGACAAAGTAGATGAAGCACAAGATCCCTTGCAAAAGCAAATGGCTGAGATGTCAGAAGTTGAATTCAGAGTCTGGATAGCAACTAGGATCAGCGCAATGGAGGAAAAGATGGAATTAGAACTTCAAGCAGTAATCCAAAAGATGACCCAAAAGATGTCCCAAGAACTGAATGAGTTCAAAGAGAAACTGACCAAAGATATTGACTCATTGAGACAAGAAGTTGTAGCCCTCAAAGATCTGAGAAATACAGTGGGATCCCTCAGTAACAGAATGGAGCAAGCAGAAGAAAGGATTTCTGAAACTGAAGACAGAGACTTCAAACGCTCTCAAATGCTCAAAGAGATAGAGAAATGGAAGGGAAAAACGGATCATTCTCTCAGACAGCTCTGGGATAACTCAAAGAAAACCAATATTCGCCTTATAGGGATACCTGAAAACGATGACGTGGCATCACAGGGCACAGAGTCTCTTCTTAATGAGATTATGAAAGAGAACTTTCCA
>CAUYRH010017209.1:0-50634 GCA_963574655.1 Perodicticus potto
CACGCAGATCAAGGAGGAATTACTGAAATACCGAGCAAATCTTGATGAGAACAAGCCCTTCTCCAGGACCGACATGAAGGAGCTTCTGTACTGCCTCTACGAGTCTCAGGACGAGGGGCTGGTGAGGGACGCAATGGTCCCTTTCACGGAGATTTCTCTCCACTGGGTGAATACATTTGAAGTGATGTACTCTTCATTCTGCCTCAAGCATTGTCAGAACCTGCAGAAACTCTCCCTGCAGATAGCAAGGGGAATATTTCTGGAGAACGACCCTGTGTCGCGTGAGCACGCTCAGCTTGAGAGGTAGGAGTTCGTCTTACCCTGCTAGTTCTCCTGTCTTCAGCCTCATCCCATGCTCTGCTGGTCCCCTTGACTTCCTTTCTGCTTAACATTCAAGATAGGAGGCACAGTGTTGTAATTAGGAATGGGGTCTTTTTTGTTTTACCTTTTTAATTTAAAAATGCTTTTAACTTTTTAATCCTTCATTAAAAGACAGGATCTGGCTCTTGAGTGCAGTGGTGGGATCAACTGCCAGGCTTGAACTGTCCTGGGCTCAAGTAATCCTTCCTCAGCCTCTCAAGCCACTGGGACTACAGGCACACATCATGCCTGGCTCACTTTTATTGTAGAGATAGTCTCACTGTGTTGCCCAGGCTGGTCTTGAACTCCTGGCCTCCAGTGATGCTCCTGCCTTGGCCTCCCAAAGTGTTTGGATTATAGGGGTTAACTACTACATCCAGCCTAAGTTTTATTTTTATTTTTTACTCTTATTTATTTTTTGCAGTTTTTGGCTGGGGCTGGGTTTGAACCTGCCACCTCCGGCATATGGGGCCGGTGCCCTACTCCTTTGAGCCACAGGCACCACCCTTTTACTTTTTATTTTTTTAAGACCATCTCTGTTGCCCTGGATAGAGTGCCATGGCATCAAAGCTTATAGCAACCTCAAACTACTGGGCTCAAGCAGTCTCCCAAGTAGCTGGGACTACAGGTGTGCACCTTTTATAATGCCCAGTTGTGTTTTCAATTTTTAGTAGAGACAGAGTCTCTCTCTCTCTTGATCAGGCTGGTCTTGAACTCCTGAGCTCAAGCATTCTACCTAACTTGGCGAAGTTGTATTTTTAATTGACTAAAATCAGATGTTTTGGAATCGAGCTAATAAATCACCCCACATTTTCTTTTTCTTTTTTTTAAATTTTTTTGAGACAGTCTTTATGGCCCTCGGTAGAGTGCTGTGTCATCATAGCTCATTGCAACCTCCAACTCTTAGGCTTAAGCCAGTGGTTCTCAACCTTCCTAATGCCACAACCCTTTAATACAGTTTCTGTGGGTCACGACCCAAAAGTTGATAACCCCTGGCTTAAGCAATTCTCTTGCCTCAGCCTCCCAAGTAGCTGGGACTATAGGTGCCTGCCACAATGCCCAGCATTTTTTTTTTTTTTTTGTAGAGAGGAGGTCTCTGGTTCAAGCTGGTCTCAAACCTCTGAGCTCAGGGCAATCCATCCACCTCGGCCTCCCAGAGTGCTAAGATTACAGGCATGAGCCACCACGCGTGGCCCCCCACATTTTCTTTTGTGGCAGAAATGTTTGATATCTACTCTCTGCAATGTTGTAATATGCAATCCATTGTTACAGCTACCATTCTGTATAGTAGATCACTAAAGCTTTACCATTACATTGAGCAATTGAAATGCAAAAAGTTGCCATCATGAACCTCTTCACCACCTCTAGGTATTTCCTCCTGTTCTGTTTTCTCACAAAAATAAGAGCCAGCTTCTTAGCACGTTTATGTGACAGTTATAACACTGTACTTAAGACTATTTAGATGTCCTTTTAATCCAGCACAAGTTCAAGGGATAATTTTCTCTAAACCAATATGACTTAGACGGATTCAGACATTAAAAACATGCTATTCCCTTAAGTTTATGATAAATGTCAAACTGAATAGTTCTTTGGTAGAGTTTTGGTTGTACAAAGTCCTAGTGATCCATGGAACACTGCATATATTTTGCAATTCACGCTTTTTTTTTGGAGACCGTCTCACTTTGTCACCCTTGGTAGAGTGCTGTGAACTCACAGCTCACAACAACTTCAAACTCTTGAGCTCAAGCAATTATCTTGCCTCAGCCTCCCAAGTAGCTGGGACTATAAGTGCCTGACACAATGCCTGGCTAATTTTAGAGACAAGGTCTCTGGCTCAGGCTGTTCTCAAGTTCTAGGATTATAGACGTGAGCCACCATACCTGGCCACAATAAAAGTTCTTCTGTGGCTCATCGGGTAGGGTGCCGGCCCCATATACTGAAGGTGGCAAGTTCAAACCCGGCCTCAGCCAAACTGCAAAACAGAAAAATAGCCAGGCGTAGTGGCGGGTGCCTGTAGTCCTATTCGGGGGGCTGAGGCAAGAGAATTGTCTAAGCCCAGGTGTTGGAGGTTGCTGTGAGCTGTGTGACGCCACGGCACTCTATTGAGGGGGATAAAATGAGATTGTCTCTACAAAAAAAAAATAATAATCAGTAAAATAAATGTTCTTATTTGATTCTTCCCAGTTGGTCTCAGTGCGATCATCACTCTCTCTGTGTCTGGATGGACTTTTGCTCTGTGGTCAGCTCAAACAAGAATCTGAGCTCTCTGGACATGACGCAAAGCTTCCTGAGTGACTCCTCTGTGAGGATTCTTTGTGATCATATAACCCGTTTCTCCTGTCATCTGCAGAACGTGGTGTAAGTAGAGATTGTCTCAAAATTCCAGGAAGGCACAAGCAGGGGCTGATAGAAACTAGAAAGTGTAATAAAGACCTAAAACTAGCGCCAGACAATTCTTTTGTCCAATAAAGCGTTGCAGTCTTCCTGGACTCCTGAAATTGTGCTGCGAAATACTCACGGAGACATAAATGACTAAACGCAACTTAGCCACGTTGGTCTTTTGTTCTTCACTGACTTGTGAAGCTGGAAACATCATTTGTGGTTTTCCCCTCTTTGGTGCAGATAAGTGGAAGTCTCTTGTCAACATATCTTGCTAGCAGTGGAATTCTAAACTGTCCAGTGGGACATTTTGTCATGAGACGTCCCCATGAGTTCATGAATATGCTTGCTTTCGAAGCAGGGCAGATGACATGTTGCCTTTTTCCCCCTAACTGAAGGAACAGCACTTGTTTGAAATGAAATATGGCTTGTTACTACTGCCTCTTGGTTAAAAGATTGAGACAACTGAAGTGTGAACTTGATTTCTAGGTCTGAAATATAACATGGCCTTCTGTTGACCTATGCCTGTAAACAACGAGGATTAAACACACAGGATGGAATCTCTTCTGTTTCTTCCTAGGATTAGAAATGTCACCCCTGATAGTGCTTACCGGGATTTCTGTCTGGCTTTTGTTGGTAAGAAGACTTTGACGCACCTGACCCTGGAGGGCCACGTCCAGTGGGATGACATGCTGCTGCTGCTGCTGGGTGAGATCCTCAGACATGTGAGATGCAGCCTGCAGTATCTGAGGTAGGCCCTGGTCACTGCTGCCTTGTGGGGTGCAAAGGGACCCACATGGAGCAGCTGCTCTGCCTGGGTGCTGAGCAGGACAGAGTATGTTTCTTATATAGACCTGAGTGGTGTGTCAGCCTCTTCTTTCCCCCTCTAGTTAGTCTCCTGCATTGAGTAACTATCCCTGGAGCAAAGTCAAACCCAGAATTTTATGCCAGCTTCTGCTTGGGGACAGGCTATTCTAGGCTGCATGTTACCTGCCTGCTGTGATTCATGCCTCAGTGATGCTGTGGGAAAGTTGTGTCCTGGCTCCTGTTAGCTCACTGGCCTGAGCGATACCTTCCTCCTGAAGTGAGGGGCTCTGCAAATGAGTGCTGGGTATCGTACCACCAGTGGTGGTTAGGCTGCCTTTTCCCCTCAACTTAGTTGAGTAGCATCCTAGGTACTGACTCGTGGGATAGGAATTCTTGGAATTTCACACTGGAATTTCACAGAATCAAAGTATATTGGAAATAAGGTTAGATGTTGATCAGGTGTCCATTGAGGATGCTTGAGGAAGCAAAAGAGATTGGATTTCTCCTGTTAATTCAGGCCAAGCTGGGCACATGGTGAGATAAACCAAGGATGACCAGTTTTCAGGGGAGAGAAGCAAAGCATAACCTGATGGTCTCTGTCCTCCCAGAAGAATGACTTGTTCTTGGTTCTCCTACAGGTTGGGATTTCATTCTGCAACCACAGAACGATGGGCCAATCTCACCTTGGCCCTCAAAGTCAACCAGTCACTGACGTGCCTGGACCTCTCAGATAATGAGCTCCTGGACGAGGGTGCCAAGTTGCTGCACACAAGTCTGAAAGGCCCAAAGTGCCTGCTGCAAAGGCTGTCGTAAGTCTCTCCTGCAGGGTGTCTGTTTCAGGTCTGGGGCCACAGAAGAGGAATGGCAGTGTCTGACTTGCTGAGCCCCCTGTGTGGGACCACCCACTTGCATAAACACCTGCTGTGCTTATATTTGGTCCCAGGTAGACGGGTGGTGAGGGTCATCTCATTCCTGTTTGCTCATGACTGTGATCACCAGTATATGACAGCACGGGCAGGGAGTTAACAAGATATGTAGCTAAATATTTGGGCATTTGGAGATAGCCCAGGAGGTTAGAATTTTGGAAGTGTTTGCTACTTTACTGCTTCATATTTTTGCAGGTTGGAGAACTGTCACCTTACAGAAGCCTGCTGTAAGCAACTTGCTTCTGTTTTGGTGGTCAGTCAGCAGCTGACTTACCTGTGCTTGGCCAAGAATGACCTCGGGGATGGTGGAGTGAAATTTCTGTGTGAGGGCTTGGGGTACCCTGAATGCAAACTGCAGAACCTCGTGTAAGTCCTTATGTCTGCGTGCTCATATGAATTCAAGCAGAGTAGAAAGGAAGGTGTTTAATAATTACTTTAAAATGTAACTGGAAGGAACCGGTGAGAATGAGAAGAAGAAGAAACAAGGAGAGAGATGTTAATCTTTGCTTTTTCTCAGATGCTCTTCCTACCCTGGATATTTAGGATAGGGTGATTGGTCAGTTTTATGTGTGTTCTTAAAATTCATATGACATTGTATTTTCTGCAATTGGAGATAGATCGAGTTACAAGGTAGGGTCAGTAAAAAAAAAAGTTTTTTCTGTAAAGGGCCACATAGTATTTCAGGCTTTGTGGGCCATATGGCCTCTGGCTGCTATTGTGTCAACTTAAAATGGAATGAGTATGGCTGTGTTCCCTCTATTAAAAAAAAGGTGGTGGGCTAGATTTGATGCATGGACTATACTTTGCTGACTATTTTCATATGGGAATCAGCCCAGCATAAATGTAACATCACAGGTCTCCAGCTCTGTGCAATCTCTTGAGTGTTGTCCTATTTCTGCTCAGAAATTCTACCCAGTGGGGCTCAATGGCTCATGCCTATAAACCTAGCACTCTGGGAGGCTGAGGCAGGTGGATTGCCTGAGCTCACAGGTTCGAGACCAGCCTGAGCCAGAGTGAGACCTCATCTCTCAAAATAGCTGGGCGTTGTGGTGAGGGCCTGTGGTCCCAGATACTCAGGAGGCTGAGGCAAGAGAATCGCTGGAGCCCAAGAGTTTAAGGTTGCCGTGGGCTATGAGGCCATGGCACACTACCAAGGGCAACAACGTGAATCTGTTTCTTTAAAAAAAAAAAAAAAATTCTACCCAGTGTTCATTTCCCCTGAGGTTCTTGGCCTGCCTTTAAACATTCTGTTTTCACACTATGGCTTATGGGTGGTCCTAGAAACTCCCAATGACTTAGTCTAGCATACATCTTAATGTCCCAATTATTTAAGACGTGAGTATCTACCTTCTTGTGGCAGATAAAGAAAGGGAAAAATATATCTACCTAAACAGTATTCACTAGAACAACATAAAGCTTTAAAATGTCAGTAAGTAGACAGCCCTATATTGTAAAGTCAGTTTATTTAGGCATGTGCAAGAACATCACATCCTTATTAAACCCTACAAATCAGACTATACTAAATTTTACAAGCATTATTTTTTAGAATTCTTACAATCTTTTGCAATAAATACCTTTATTTTGGTTCACTAGTTAAGAGAGCTGGATCTCATTCACTTTGCTCACATCTAGAAGTCGTACATTCTCATTACTTTAAAAACGTAAAGTTGATGTTTGACTAAGCCTCCATCATGTACACTGTGGACTTAATTTTAGACTTTAATTCCTTTCTCAAAACTCACACGTTCATGGATGACTTTAGAATTTCACACATTTTTTTTGGCTTAGTTTCCATATGTCTACTCTTTGTAGTGACTTATGCTATTTGCCATACTTGGGGCATGGGGCCATTGGTGAAGATCTACCTGCTTTAAGCATGTCATGTAGCCTCCCTTAGCTACAGTTAGGCCTCCTAACCAGGAGGATTTGTAGAAGTCCTAGCTTACAGGAGAATCTACAGTGTATAAATTAGCACCACAACCACTGAGTTATCAGAAATGTTCAGCTTTGATTATACCACATTTCTGCTGAATCCGTTAAATCTAAGACTTGACATAAAAAAACAGAAGTTGGATGCACTTAATTATCTGTCCTTGGCTACATTGACCTTAATCATTACACAGTGGATACATGTACTGCATCATCACACTGTTCCTCATACATGTGCAATTATCAGGTACTGATTAAAAATAAAACTAAGGGAAAGTGAACTTTTGATCTAACTGTACAGAAAATAAGGGAGGCTTCAGTCTGTCTCAGGTTTGTCTGAACCCAGGGCTTAAGCATTTTTTTTCTTTTTGAGACAGTCTCATTATGTTGCCCTGAGTAGAATGCCATGGGGTCACAGCTCACATCAACCTCAAACTCAAACTCCTAGGTATAAGCGATTCTCTTGCTTCAGCCTCCCAACTGGGACTACAGGTGCCTGCCACAACACCCAGCTATTTTTTTGTAGTTGTTGTTTGGCACACCCAGGCTGGACACGAACTTGTTAACTATGTTGTTTGTGGCTGGCACCCTAGCCGCAGAGCTACAGGCACCAAGCCAGGGCTTAAGCTATTGATCTGCAAAAGCCTGCAGTCCTAGAAGAACCTGTATATTTCAAAAGATGTTTTTCTCCATAATAAAAGGTGGTTGACAAAGGTTGGTTTAATCCTCTACCACCTAGGCAGAGTGGGGTAATGTAATCGTAAGCCTTTTGGATGCTTTCATATATGTGGGTCATTATGAAAGTTTTGAGATACACAGAAATCAAGAAACATAAAATCCACATGGGCAGAGACAAATGAAGCCCTCTTTGTAACACGCATAAACCAAGCAAGTAGAAACTTGCAGGGGTGAATTTGAAAAGATGTTGTCCACTGTTTCCAGGAAGTGAAATAATGGACCCTAATAGCCTGTCTCAAAACTCTTGTAGTGACCCGTGTGTGTACTAGCCCGTGTGGAGGTATGTGGTTCATGATAGAAGGTGTGCGTGTTGGAAGAAACTACTTTATGGGATGTGAGTTTCAGAGGGATAAGACTTTTTCATCCAATTATCCTTCAGGTTACGGCAATGCAACATTTCCAGGCTTGGCTGCAAACACCTCTCAAAGCTATTCCAGGGACACTCCAGCCTAACAAGCTTGGACCTGGGTCTCAATTGCATAAGTACTGGATTGTGGTTTCTCTGTAAGGCCTTGAAGAATCCATTTTGTAACCTAAAATATCTAGGGTGAGTGCTTTTTGAAGTGGAAATCTTTTAATTTATAAATTTTAAAATGTCTCAAGTGGTGGTATTATCACTGCGAGTCCAATTTTAAGAAAATCTCTCCAGAAATTGACTATAGGTAACTATATTCATATAGGTGTCTCTAAAGGCTGGAAAGGGAGGGTGTAGGTGGGATCATCTCCAATGAAGAAGGCAATTTCAGGAACATGAAGCTTTTGTTGGTACCCAGTGATCAGGAAGCAGTGGGCCTGCCCCAGCTCAGGCCCCGGAGATGCCATGCCTAGGAAAAGCCATGATTCCATAAATAGTGGAAGTGCCTCACTTCTCTTCCAAGACTATCAAATGCAACCCACTTTGCAACTCTAAAGGAAAGACAGTCTGGATAATATAATTACATCCTTAGCTTTGCTGCAATAATGAAGGGAAAAAACCCAGAGCATAAGGTGCTTTTATTTCCTTCTGGTTTTTGTGGGCAACTCTTTAAAATTCTTGGTGGCCAGACTTGCTACAGGCAGATTACTTCTGGGGTGTGTATAAGGGGACTATACGTGACCTATATGTGTCTCTACCCTAACCACTGCCTTCTGCTGGTAAAGCATCTTTCCATCTCAAAGGGTCTCTGGAAAAGGATGAGGAATGGAATGGAAGTAATGATACCAGGTCATGCATTACTGACTATGATTAACTCAGTCCTCAAGTAACAAAAACACCCTAATCCTATTGATTCTAAGACTTCTTGTCCTCATTACCTTCATTTCACATTCAGACCATCTTTAGGTCCCTCCTTCTAGATATCTGGAGTCTGCCCACCTGCCTTTCCACTGCTAAGACTCTCATTAGAGTCTGTAACTCTCATGTGACTTGTTGCATTATCTGTGAATTTCTGCCATTGATTTTTCTTTTTTCTTTTTTCTTTTTTTTAAGACAGTCTCATTATGGTGCCCTTGGTAGAGTGCTATGGTGTCACAGCTCACAGCAACCTCAAACTTCTGGGCTTAAGTTATTTCTTGTCTCAGCCTCCCAAGCAACTGGGAATACAGGCGCCTGCCACAATGCTCAGCTATTTTTTTTGTTGCAGCTATTGTTGTTTTAGCTGGCCTGGCCGGGTTTGAACTTGCCAGCCTCAGTGTATGTGGCCGGCGTCCTACCCACTGAGCTATGGGCACTGCCCCCCATTATCTTAAGTTGTAAGACAGACAATGGCACATTTATTTCCAAAGACTCAAGTATTCCCTGTAGCCTACAGGGTCTTGTGAATCCTTGTCTTGTGAGCCAACTTTTTTTTTTTTTCGGAGACAGTCTCACTCTGTCACACTGGGCAGTGTCATGGCATCATAATAGCTCATAACAATATCAAACTCTTGGGTTCAAACAATCCTCTTGCTTCAGCCTCCTCAGCAGCTGGGACTATAGGCACCTGCCACAACACTAGGCTAGTTTTTCTAACTTTAATAGAGATAGGGTGTCACTCTTGCTCAGGCTGGTCTTAACTCCTGAGCTAATGAGATCTTCCTGACTTGGCCTCCCAGAGTGCTAAGATTACAGGTGTGAGCCACCACGCCCAGCCAAACTCTTTCAACTTTCCCCCTAGCTCACTATTTCAGCTATAAGATTCCTTCCCCCAATAGTGGGTCACTATCTGCCTTTTTTTCCTTACATAGCACTTTCCCAATGAGGACCTTACCAATACCATAATTAAAATCTACCTGGCCCTTCTCCTTTTGACTTAACTGTCCTATTTATTTCAATACCATCATCCACTGTGTAAAATATAACATGTTCTGATGTCCACTATCACTAAAGTAAGTTCTGTGAGAACAGGATTTGATTTTTGCTCATTACTAGATCCCCCCAACAAGTAAGGATGAATCTGGCAATACAGTGCTTGCTCGACGAATGAGTGGGATCCTGTGTTCTTTCTCAACAGGCTCTGGGGCTGCTCCCTCACGCCTTTCTCTTGTCAGGATCTCTCATCAGCTCTTCTTAGCAACCAGAAGCTGGAGAGCCTGGACCTAGGCCAGAATAACTTGGGGCAGAGTGGAGTCACTCTGCTCTTTGAGGCTTTAAAACATAAGAATGGACCCTTGAAGACACTAAGGTATGGCCCTTTCTTTTCATATGGTGAACTGCCCCTACAGAGGATAGTTTTATTTGGGGAGTGGGTGCATGGCCTTACGGGAACCAACTTATGGCATCTTTCAATAGCATACTCATAGTTTAGGGGATTTTTTTTATTAGATACATCTCTAATTCCTCCCCCCAAATTGAATATTATCTAACATTTCCCTGAAAATGCAAAATTAAATAGTTCAATGAAGATATTTCAGATTGTATATGAAGTCAGCACATTGTACCCCATGATTGCACTAAGGTACACAATTATGATTTAATAAAAAATAAAATAAAATAAAAAATAAAATTAGACCTATTCATAGGTCAAACCATCCTATAGTGTAAACTGGAAGCATGTGTGCCCCGTGTACAGGTACAAAAGTACCATCTGATCCAAAAGAATAAATAGTTCCTGTTGTGGGAACCACCAGCACTGCCCTGGGTCTCACCTTGTCAGAACCCAGTCATATAGATGTTTCCTTAATTGTGTGAAACACGTATGTTTCTTTAATCTATTTTTTTATTAAATTACAACTATGTACATTAATGCATTTATGGGGTACAATGGGCTGATTTTATATACAATTTGGAATGCTTACATCAAACTGGTCAACACAGCCTTCATCTCACTTACTTTAAGACATTTATACTCTACTCTTCATAGATTTGACAATTAGAAGTTGCCGTGAGCTAGGCTAAGACCACGGCAGTCTAGCCTGGGCAATAGACTGTCCCAATTAAAAAAAAATAGGTCTCACCGATTCTGATCTATTTTTTTATTTTTAATTGGGACAGTCTGTTGCCCAGGCTAGAATGCCATGGCCTCAGCCTAGCTCACAGCAACTTCTGACTCCTGGGCTCAAGCCTCCAGAGTAGCTGGGACTACAGGTGCTGCCACTATGCCTGGCTAGTTTTTCTATTTTCCATACAGACAGGGTCTCAAACTTATTCTCAGGCTGGTCTTAAACTCTCAAGATCAAGTGACCCTCCTGACTCAGCCTTCCAGAGTGCTAGGATTATAGGTGTGAGCCATTGTGCTTGCCATCTTTTTGTGTTTTTTTTTTTTTTTGTTAATGAGGCCCTGGGAAGGTTCAATCCCAATACCCCTGGTGTGCAAGGCTGGCATGCTAACCACTGAGCTATGGTGCCCAGCTCATTTTTATTTTTATTTTTTTGAGACAGTCTCACTGTGTCACTCCTTGGTAGAGTGCCATGGCGTCACAGCTCACAGAAACCTCAAACTCTTGGGCTTATGCGAGTCTCTTTCCTTAGCCTCCAAAGTAGCTGGGACTACAGGTGCTTGCCACAATGCCTAGCTATTTTTGTTGTTGTTGAAGTTGTCATTGTTGTTTAGTAGGCCCAGGCTGGGTTCGAACCCATCAGCCTCGGTGCATGTAGCTGATGCCCTAACCACTAAGCTATGGGCACCAAGCCTCATCTTTATTTTTAAACTATCTTTAAGAACTTAAATATCACCTCCAGAAATATATACCTAAATTTAATGTTCTAGGTGATGAACATGTATACTTTCTTTATATGTGTGTGTGTATATATATACACACACAATCTAGAAGTGGGGTCTGACTATATTACCGCCACTGATCTTGAACACTTGAGCTCAAGTGATTCTCTCACCTCAACCTCATGCATAGCTGGGATTCAGGCAGTCATCACCATGCATGGTGAGCCTGCACTTTCAATAAAGGACCAGGCAGTATAAAACTTGGCTGCTTTGCCTCTATAGAGCAAAATCAGCCTTATGAAAAATAAGTAAATGAGAGTAGCTGTGTTTAAATCAAGCTTTATTTACAAAATAGGTTGTTGGCCAGATTTGGCCTGTAGGCTGAGGTTTGCTCACCCATGCCCTGTTTATATACCATCTGCTCCCGCTATTTTGTTTCTGGATAGAATTAGGGGAGTGATTTGGTAATGGGAGGTGTTCTGTTGATTCTTAAATGCCACCAAAAATTCTTTTCATAAATAAACTCATACACATATTTGCTAAGGGAATGTAATATGCAGGCCAGATAATGTGGCTGTAATTCTAGTACCTTGGCTGGCCAAGGTGGGAAAGTCACTTGAGGCCAGGAGTTCAAGACCAGCCTGAACAATATAGTGAGACCCTATCTTTACCCAATAAAATGTTCCTGCTTTGAATGTCCTGAAACAGATTTTGGGCAGATGAATTTCTTGGCGCTTTGGAAACACTTATGTTCTGATTCTCCAGGTTGAAGGCATATGAGTCTAATTTGAAAATCCAAGTGCTGTTGGAGTATATAAAAGAAAACAATCCCCAGCTGACAATTGACTGTGATGCTGCCAGGACGACTAGATCATCATCTTGTTATTACCTCTCGTGAGCCCCCTGCAGCTGTACCTCTCCTGAGCAACTGTTTTCTATAATGTCTTAGTGTAGGTCAAATGTTAATCACTAAACTGGGTGTCAACGTGTAGGATTTAATGCTGGTTTTCCTTGTTTAGAGGGGATTCTGCACAAGTCACATAACCATTTCAAGGCACAGTGTGTGTGATTTCTCACAAGGATAATAAAGAATTAAAGCAGTTTTGAAGTGGCACTTCTTAACATGCCTAAGAGCAAACATGAACTTTATATTTTCTGTTGTCTAGGAAAATGCATTAAGAGATGCATGGATTGTTTTCTTCCCTAACTCAGGTATTTCTTCTGTGAATATCTTTCTCCCCACCTGGCACCATGTGTCTCCATATCTCTGTGGGTCTCTTTCTGTGTCTGTCTCCCTGTATATCTGCCTCTACCTGCTTCTGTCAATTGCCATGGAAAACACACGCTTTCCTTTGCTGTATCCAGCCTATTACTGGTCATTCATAGAAGATGCATGAAAGCCACTTTTGTATTTTAAAAATTACAAAGTTCAATGTCCCCATTGTTTTATCACCAGCTCCCCGGCAGTAACACCAGTGATTTATCCTATCCTCACTTGATTTCTTCATCAAACTTGATGTAGGTGATATGACTGCTTTAACCATGAGAACACTGATGTAGGGAAGTTAGTCCCAGGTACAAAAATAATGGTGTCTAGTTAGTGATTTGTGTTGAATGTTCAAATGACAGTTCTTAGCTCATGAATGGAGGTCTAGTGCCTGAATTCAACCACACAGTGATTACATAAAGGACCTAATTTATCTTAATTATAATTCTCAAATACTTGATCAGGTAGGTATGTATTTTATACTTAAGCTTACATTTGGCCTTTGGATAACAATATTTAGGTGCATAGGGTCAGGCAGAGATCTAGGATTCATATTAATACAAAAATGGAGAAATTGGGTGTGACTTGGGGGAAGTGGTCAAGGCAGGGGGGTAGGGCGGAGAATCAATTCAGGGTTCTCCTTGGTTACCAAGCTCACGGGTGGGATATGTTAAGACATACAGTGGAGGGAAGTTGTGATTGAAAATGTCTGGTTCAGAGTGCTGCAAATTTTAACAAGTTTCAACAAAGGGTTTTTTCCAAAATCTTATATTTAATCTTATAACACAGGACTTTAGAGGATTCATTGGCTTGATAGGGTGCAATCTCTAAAAGACCAAGAATTGAGACTAGTGTTGATTGTAAAGCCTATGATGTGTCTTTTAGCTCACTTCTGGCAAAAATTTAAAGGTCTTTGGAACCTGAGAACAGTGTAGTTTAGGACCTTGTGATTTTGCCACCCATGGGACATATGCTGTTGTCAGCACCAGGGGCATCCCTGGCACCTGGCGGGAAGAGATGGGTGCTGCTCAGCCCCTAACAGTACCCCAACCCAAAATTTCCATGGCACTGAATTTTTTGAGATAGTCTCCATTTGTCACTCCCTGTAGAGCTATGATGATGCCATGGCACTCTACCCAGGGTGAAAGAGTGAGACTCAAAAAAGTTCCCTTCTATGATGGGCTTACTAGGGAGGGTGGCATGGAGACCTGGCCCCAGGGAGCACCCAGATTTGATAGGAATATTCCCCAGCCGCCTTCTTTCTGTTCAGCCTAACTCCCTGGCTCTAAGAGTTCTGTGACCATGTGTCTGGGTCCAGCAGAAGCAGAACCGCTTATCACAGGCGGGGAGGGGGGGTCACCTTCATGCTATACGGAGAGCTCTCCTGGTGCAGAGAGCCCACTGCAGTGTGGCAGGTGCAGGTGCCGGTGCCTGGTGCTTCTCACAGGTGGGTCTGGATGAGCCAGGGAGGTGCTGCTGTTTCTGTGGCAGTGGAGGCTCCTGGTCAGAGCTCAGTGACTCCTTGAGCCGTGTTTGTCAGGGAGAGGAGGGGGATCTGTTATTTCCAGCAAATTCACTGCCCCAGTGTCCCATCCCCTTGCAGTACTTGCTTAGGGGCTGACTGACACCTGGGCTGGTCTCTTGGGCCTGTCCATAGTGGTTCTCAAGTAGGGGTCACTGCTGTCCCCACCATGGGAGGAACTTGGCAATGGCCAGGGTTTTTTGGTGCTACAATTGGGCAGGCCTCTAGAGGCTGGGGTCCAGGGGTGCTGCTCAGCACCTTACATGCACAAGGCAGCTCCCTCTGTATTCATCTGGCCCCCAAAATCAAGAGCACCAACAAGGGAAAGGCTAGCTCATCTAGGAAATAATGACCCTCTAGTGTGGGGGCAAATCCAGGTGGATTACAAAGTGTAGGTTTAAAAGACCACCCTACATAAGCCACACAAAGGCAAGCCTTTAATGGGTTAAAATGGCTTTTGCTAATACAGAAGCAAGAAAGCTGGGCCCCCCCTGAAGCGTACACACAGAGGCTGTTTGTTCAGAGGTAAAAGTCCATTAAAAAAGTAAAGTATGCTTCCGTTAAGCCCAGGTGCTTAGGGGCTGACAGCCCTCCCCTGGTGGTATGGATCAGAGGATGGCATATGTCTGTACATAATGTCTGGGGTCCTAAAGATTTCTGCTCTGTAGAAAAATGAAGTCATAAATCCATTTTGGGTTAACTAAGTGTGAACTTGAGGGGTTTCATTCACCAGTCTCCCCTGCAGCTCTTTATAATCTTTATTTAGAGCCTGTGTTCAAAAGATGACACATGTCTAAGAAGAATGTAAAAACAAAGTATTGTGTTGATTTGTGGAGTGAATGCTTTTCCACAAGTTAATTATAGTTAGGTAATGGTAAAAGGCTATAGATTAAGTGTGTACGTGACCACCAGTGTGTATAAGCTGGCCCAGAATAAAGATAATTTGCTACACGCCACCTGGAGAGTGTGTAGTCTGTTTCTTGCATTTCCCCTAATTATAGGTACGAGTTCTGCACCTGGGGCAAAGCTACTGTCCCTCGCATCTCCGTTCACGCAATTCAAAGCCAGGGCCATTGTCCAAATTCCGCTTAGGGGAGGAAATGCCTATCTTTAGAGAAATGAATGAGCTTTTCTCAAGAAAACTGTGCTGGAAAGATGCTTGATGTCCACCTCCTCCCTCACTTTCCATGCTCTCTTCCCCTGAGCTCATCTGCTTGACACGTGGGACTCCCCAAGCCCCTGCCCACCTCAGGCCTCTGCACTTGCTATTCTCCTGAAGTGGTTTTGGGGTTGCAGCATTTCACACCGTGCCCTTCTCTGCTGTCATCCTGCTGTTAATTGATCATCAAATCTCATATACCTTCCTCCCCAATACACTTCCCTCTAACTGTACTTATATTCTGCTAAGCCAGTAGTTCTCAACTGGGGACTAACAAGTTGTCCCCATAGGCATTTGGCCATGTCCACAGATTTATGTTTTTAGAGACAGGGTCTTCCTCTTGCTTGGTCTGGTCTCAAACTCCTGGCCTCCACCAATCCTCCCACCTCAGCCTCCCAGAGTGCTAGGGAAATGATGCCTTGGAGTTGCAAGAGATCAGCCTGGATTTGAATCCACAGATGGAGGTGGTCTACCCTGCACAGCCAGCACCAGGCTTAGAGGAGTCTAGGAACCGGATGGTATGTGACCCTTGGAAAGCCAGCAAAGCGACTCTCTCATGAAGGAAGTGGTTAAAGTGTCAAATAACAAGTACAGAGGAGCCAAGAAAAGACCTGAAGAAGGGTCTACTTTGTATTTCAGGAAGTGCATCAGTGCTGGTCACAAAAAGAGCTTTGGAGGCAGGTGGGGGGTGGGGGGCAGACAAAGCAGTTTCCAGCTGGTTAGGGGATATTTCCCAGAGGATCGCTATACAATGCAGAATTCATCACCTCACATCCATGATCAAAACTTAATGAGGTTAAGGTGAAAATGTGCGTTTATGGATGCGGCTTGCACAGCCAAGATTGATTATGACACAACTTTCAATTACCTTTATTACTGGGAATAACAGCAAGGGCCATGCAGTGATTAGCTTCTGAGGAGCAGGTGCTGGTTTCCTGCTATTCTTTACCTCATTAAATCATCACGGTATCTCTTGGAAGTTGGAATTACTCCCTGATACTTAACAGAAAACTCAGAGAAGGAATTTGGCTTACATGAGATGCAGAGGTGGGGACCCATATGATGAGTGTATTGGGTTGATAAGTAGAAGAGCTCAAGGGGGAAAGGACAGACTCTCAAATTACCTGCTGTGCAGCAGCCCCTTCTATGTTAACTTACTCATTATGTATTTCCCGAGAATAGCAGTGGGAACTATGAACATAGTCACTAAACATGATGTTGACTTAATTTACATAAATGCAGAGCAGACAGAAAAGAGGGTGTGGAAATGGTAACAGGGTGCAGGTGCTGTCACAGAGAAATATCAGCTGCACTGGGAGCATAAAAGTAAAGTCAGACAATTTAGGAAAATTTCTGGGAGGAGATACCTATTTAGAGACCCAAAGAACAAGGCAAGGTATGGATAAGGAAGAAAACTGGGAGCCAGGTATGGAGGCTTCCGCTTATAATCCTAGCTCTCTGAGAGACTGAGGCTGAGCTGAAGAGTTCAGAGACCAGCTTGAGAAAGAGCAAGACTGTCTCTACTAAAAATAGGAAAAATGGCCGGGAGTTGTGGTGGGCACCTGTAGTTGCAGCTACTCAGGAGGCAGAGGCAAGACACTTGGCACTCAGGCAAGACACTTGAGCCCAAGAGTCTGAGGTGGTTGTGAGCTATGATGATGCCGTAGTACTCTACCCAGGTGATGGAGTAAGACTCTGTCTCCAAAAGAAGAAAAAGATAGAAAACTGAGGGAGGGTATTTGGTGGGACCTCACATAATATGTAGAATGCAAGGGTACGAGTCAAAACTATTTAGAGTATAAATGTCTTAATAGAACAAATAAGGTAAGTGAGGTGAAGGCTATGTTAACCAGTTTGATGTAAGCATTTCAAATTGTATATAAAACCAGCACATTGTATTCCATAAATGCATTAATATACACAGTTATGATTTAATAAAAAATATAAAATCCCCCTGAATTCTGTGGTCTGAGGGATGGAGGAAGATGGGTCATGGCTAAGATCCAGCTAGGACACACTTGTGTAGCTGTACTCCTTATTCACAGCCTGCTTCTCCATTGTCTAGTTGTTGCCACAATTCCTCCTGAACCACTTGATACACCCCTATTCTATATTTTTATTAATTATTTTGAATGACATGTGGCAAGAAAGGCAAGAAAAAAATAAAGACCAAAGCAGGAAGGAAATACTCTCATGGTCATGCTGTTAAGCCAAAACAAACAAACAAACAAACAAACAAAAAAACAGGATAGCTGTATTTTCTGAAAAGGTTGAAGTGGTTAAAAGCATTGTTTGCAGTAACTGAGCACAAAAATACTTAGAAACTAGAAACAAGGCAATAGGATTTGTCTACAGAAAAAATTTAGCATCTCTATCCCACCTCCTGCCACTCCTGGGATGCTTTGCCGAACTCTATGAGGTTGTCCCTCATTTCCTGCACTGACTCCCTCCTCCTTGGTCCAACACAGAGTTTGCATAGGCCAAGGTCAAGGATCAGTTCTCTGCCCCACCTTTGCCCACTGAGTCTCCTGGTCATTCCTAAAGGTTGTGTTCCTCCACCTTCTCCTGCATTCCCAACGTGAAGCTCTGTCAGCTTTCTTTTGAGTCCTCTTCCTGCTGAGCCAGTCTTCAGCCACGAGACACACGAGAGCCACAAGGACCAGGAAGGCCAGGCCGATCTGAAGGACATTCTGGGCAGTGTGGTCCCAAAGGGCAAGGCCTGGGGTCAGAAGAAGATGGAGATCGCTGACAGGAACACAAGGACGCCAGCTCATTCCACAATCTCCCCTCTCCTCCCAACTGTCCCAGAACCCATGGCCCTGCGGGTGTTCACTTACCTTTATGGAATCCTGCCTCTGTGGTTAAAAGGTCGGGGTCCCAAGAGTCTGTTGATGATAATGAAAGTGAAGAAGGGAGGAAAAGAAGATGGTGTGGACCTCTTCTGTCCTAGCCTTCCTTGCCTTGGGTGATATATCCCATGACATTCTATAGACTGTGTTATGGTCCATTCCCTTCAAGAAACACAGTAGAAAGCATCCTTTCTGATTCACTTGTGCAAGTTTCAACTTAGACACCTTATCTGTATTGCTGGGAGGGCTTCATTTGTTTCCATTTATGTGGATTTTATGTTTCTTTTTCTTTTTTTAAAGAGAAAGTTTAAGAACAAAGGGCATATTCTTCTTAGTAAAGTATCTCAAGAATGGAGGAAAAATATCCAATGTACTCAACACTATTATGAAACCAATATATAATCACCCATACTTTCATACGAATGATAAAACACAATTATAGCCCATAAAGGAGAGAAGAGGAGGGCGAGGGGAGGGGAAGGGGGTAGTTGGGTGGAGTGGAGAAAGGGTAATCAGTGGGACCTCACCTGTTGTGCATATTGCAAGGGTATATGTCAAATATATTAAGAGTAGAGTATGAATGTCTAAACACAACAAATAAGTGAGGTGAAGGCTATGTTAACAAGTTTGTTGCAAACATTCCAAATTGTATATAAAATCAGCACATTGTACCCCATAAATGCAGTAACGTACACAGTTATGATCTAATAAAAAAGTCCCATACATTATATATATAAAAAAAGAACAAAGGGAGAGTTCAGAGCACTTCCAAAGGGAGTTGGAAGTGGGTCCCTCTCACAATGGGAGAAGAGGTGAGAGAGACCGATTTTACATTTCTTGATTTTTGTGTATCTCAAAAGGTTTATAATGACCCATATAAAGTGGAATAGTCCAAACAGACAGACCTGATGAAGAAGTCAGCCCTAGAACTAATGAGTATCTTCCCATCAGTCACACTTTCTGTTTATTTCAGCCTAATTTTCCTTTTTTTCTTCTTTTGCCTCAGCCTCCCAAGAAGCTGGGACTACAGCTGCCCACCACAATGCCCAGCTATTTTTTTTTGTTGCAGTTTTCATTGTTGTTTAGCTGGCCCGGGCTATGGGTTTGAACCTGCCAGCCTGGGTGTATGTTGCTGGTGCTGTAACCACTGTGCTATGGGCTCTGAGCCATCAGCATAATTTTCCTCACTAAATAGGCATCATTTCTTTCTTCATCATCAAATTCAAAGTTTTATCTTCAAGGTTCTAAACGCACTACCCCAACCCTGACCCATTCCCACCATCATCTCTATCACATCATTTTCAATCCAACTGGCCTCATTGCTAGTCTTTTATCACCCCAGTCATCTTCTTGCCTTGGGGCCTAGGCAGTGTCCATCTTCCCTCTGGAAACTTCCTCCTCAAAATAGCCACTGGACTAGTTACCCTACTTTCAGTGTATTTGCTTAGATGCAGCCTCCCCTGGGAGGCCAATCTGGACAACCCTATTTAACATTGCTACCTAGGTCAGTGAGGTGTTGCACATTTGTAATCCTAGCACTCTGGGAGGCTAAGGTGGGAGGATTCCCGGAGCTCAGGAGTTTGAGACCAGCCTGAGTAAGACTGAGACTCCATCTCTATTAAAGTAGAAAAATTGGCTCAACACCTGTAGCTTAGTGGTTAGGGTGCTGGCCACGTACACCAGGGCTAGTGGGTTTGAATCCAGCCAGGGCCTGCTGAACAACAATGACAACTATAACAAGAAAATAGCTGGGTGTTGTGGCGGGTGCCTGTAGTCCCAGCTACTTGGGAGACTGAGGCAAGAGGATTGCTTAAGCCCAAGAGTTTGAGGTTGCTGTGAGCTGTGATGTCAGGGGACTGTACCAAGGGCGACATAGTGAGACTCTGTCTCAAAAAATAAATAAATAAATAAATAAAATAAACAAATAAAAGTAGAAAAATTAGCCAGGTGTGGTGGTGGGTGCCTGTAGTACCAGCTACTTGGGAGGCTGCGGGAGGAGGATCACTTGAACCCAGGAGTTTGATGTTGCTGTGAGCTGACTCCATGGCACTCTACCCAGAGTGACAGAGTGAGTCTCTCTCTCTCTCTCTCTATGTATATACCTGCCCTCACTTTAACCCTATTCTACTTCGCCTTTTACCACATCATCATTTCCTCCTCTTGTGCTGTATAATTCGGTTATTTATCTTAACCTTGACTCATGGTCTGTTTCCTTCGGCTAGAACTGAAGAGTCACAAAGACAAGGATACTTCTCCAGTTGACTTTCATAGTCATGGTTCATGGCACAAACTATGTGCTCAATGGGAATTTTAAGTGAATGCCACATTTTTAATGTCACTGGGAGGCTCTAATCCCTCTTCTGAACTTAGTTACTCACCAGAATAGGTGGGGTCTGTGGGTGCCAAGGTGGTGTTCTCAGTATCTCCTGGAAATGGAGATAAGGAAAAAAAAGTAAGGGCTGAGCGCTCATAGTTCAGTGGTTATTGTGCCAGCCACATATCCCAAGGCTGGAGGGTTCCAACCCAGCCCGGGCCAGCTAAACAACAGTGACAACTGCAACATAAAATAACCGGGTGTTGTGGTGGATGCCTATAGTCCCAGTTACTTGGGAGGCTGAGGCAAGAGAATCACTTAAGTCCAAGAGTTTGATGTTTCTGTGAGCTGTGAAGCGACAGCACTCTACAGAGGGTGACATCGTGACACTCTGTCTCAAAAAAAAAAAAAAAAAAACAAAAAACCAAAAACAAAAACTAGAAAAAAAGTAAGGATTTTGGGTTTCTTCTGGCCTCCCTACCTATTCTCTATCCATACCCTCTTCCTCTTGGGCAACCCACTGGGCATCCAGTGCATGGGCGTCTCTTTGACACCTTCCCCATCACTGTCTGGGGTTTCCATAGAGCTGAGGGACATGGGGGTGAGCTGAGGGTTTCCTCACCTGTGACCAGGAGCTCCACTGGTTCACTGGGAAAAGACCACACGTGGTTGTTATAAGAGCCAAAACACCTGTACGTCCCTCTATGGGCTGTGGTCACAGGACCCACGGGGAACTTTGCCTGGGCTTTCCCATATTCGCGTTGTACGTGGCTGGATCTTCCCTCCTTGAGCAGGAAGAACATGCTTGTTCCAGTCTCTAGATGGCAATAGAAGGTCACATGCTCTCCTGAAATCAACACAGGCCCAGGATGAACTGAGAGGGTGGGTGTATCGAATAATCCTGCGAGAGGAGGTGATAAAGATCATCATTATCATCATTATCCTGCCTCCCACACCTGCCATTTCTCTTGTCCTCCAGACCAGATGTCACTTTCCAGATCTCAGTCCCTTCTCCTATTTAAAAGTCTATTTCCTTGATTTGTGCTGGTCATGAACACGCCCTCCCTGATCTCTACAGTAAGAGTTCTGGCTCCCGGGAGTGCTTTGGGAATTTCTCTACACCAGTGTTTTAGTCCCATCACCTGGGAGCCTGATAGAAATGTAAATTCTTGGGCTCCCTTCTTCCACCCAGAGTCACTCCATCAAAAACTCAGGGATAGGGCTTGGCACTTGTAGCACAGTGGTTATAGCGTCGGCCACATACACTGAGGCTGGGGGGTTGGAATCAGGCCCGGGGCCAGCTAAACAACAATGACAATGATAACTATAACAACAAAAAAATAGCCAGGCATTATAGTGGGTGCCTGTATTCCCAGCTACTTGGGAGACTAAGGTAAGAGAATCGTTTAAGCCCAAGAGTTTGAGGGTGCTGTGAGCTGTGATGCCACCATACTCTACAGAGGGTGACATAGTGAGACTCTGTCTCAAAACAAACAAACAAACAAACAAACCCAAAAAAACCCCTCAGGGATAGGGCGGCCATCAGTATTTTAAAAAATATATACTTTTTTTGGGGTGGCGCTCATAGCTCAGTGGGTTAGGGTGCAGGCCACATACACCAAGGCTAGCCAGTTTGAACCCAGCCCTGGCCAGCTAAAGCAATAATGACAATTGCAGCAACAACAGCAAAATAGCCGGGCATTGTGGTAGGTGCCAGTAGTCCCAGCTACTTAGGAGGCTGAGGCAAGAGAATTGCTTAAGACCAAAGAGTTTGAGGTTGCTGTGAGCTGTGATGGCACAGCACTCTACTTAGGGCAACATAGTGAGATTCTGTCTCAAAAAAAAAAAAATATATATATATATATATATACACACTTTTTATTGTGGTCAAATACAACATAAAATTTACCATCTTAACTATTTTTAGGCAAAAAATTTAGTGCTATGAAGTGCATTCATATTGTTGTACAACCATTGGCATTATCCATCTCTAGTTCTCTTTCTAAAATTTTGTTGTTTTTGTTATTTGATATTATTTTTATGGAGACAGGATCTTGCTATGTTGCCCAAGCTGGAGTGCAGTGGTGTGATCACAGCTCACTGAAGCCTCAGACTCTTGGGCTCAAGCCATCCTCCTGTGTCAGCTTTGTAAATATCTGGGACCACGGTTGCTCGCCACCACACCTCGCTCTTTAGAAACTTTTCATCCTCAAAAATGAAACTCTGTCCCTCTTCAACAACAACTCCCCATTTCCTCCTCTCTTTAGTCCCTGGAAACCACCATTCTACTTTCTGTCTCTAAGAATTTGACAACTCCTGGACCCTCATATCAGTAGAATCATAGAGTAGTTTCTTTATCGTGGCTTATTTCCCTCAGCATAATGTCCTCAAGGTTCAGCCATATTGTAGCACGTGTCAGAATTTCACACTTTTCCATGATAGGTGTATTCTGTCCTTTGTTTATTCATTCATTCATCAGTGGACACTGGGTTGTTTCTGCCTCTTGGCTATTTTGAATAATGCTGCCATGAGCATGCGTGTGCAAGAGCTGGCTGATGCTGTCTCCAGCCCACCAGGTGATTGTAATGCTTGCTTAGGTTTGAGAACCAATTCCCTCAGCTGACAAGAGCTGTCTGGCCCAAGGTTCTCTTCCCCCTTAGGAGTGATTCTCATCTGGCACAGGGCTCAGAGCCCAGACCCTCATTTCAAGAGCACTCTGAGGGGCACCCCAGCTCCAGAGTTGTCTGTTTGCCTGGCTGAGGTCTGTGTTGGAACTAATCACAGTTCCCTATCTCTGTCTGCCCAGCTTTGCTCCCCTCATCCAGCACAGGCGTTGTTGTGGAGGATACTCCTCAGTGACACCCCTACATACAAATATCCATCTCACAGTCTGTATCTTGGAGAACTTAAGCTAAGACAAACCCGTTCCTCGGACATAGAGACAACTCTCTGAAGATGACTCTTGTAGGAAGTGATTGGGCTTGAGTGTCTCTTCCTGCCCTGTCACTGGGTGTGGCAGTGTCTGAGTGGGGTGTGGAAGGGCTCAGGATATTAATACAGGATCATCCTTCCCACGATTTGGGCTGAGGAGATTACTCAGCAGCTAAAGAGGATGGGACATTACCTGTTACCACCAGGTTTAGGACGTCACTGGGCTCTGACCACAGCTCCCCACTCCGATAGAAGCAGTGGTATTCCCCTGCAGTGAGTGAGGTCATGGCGGGGATGAGGAATTTGACTTTGTTTGCCAGTCCAGGTGGTTTCGGTCTTTCAGAGGCAGAAAGGCTCCCTTCAAAATGCAGTTGGTACTCATCAGCTGCACGCATTCCCTGGCACCAGATGGCCACTTGCTTTCCCTTTGGAACCATGAAACTGGGTCTGGCCCAGATAATGGGTCTGGGGAGAGTCTCTGGAAGGGAATTAGAGGCTGGAGTTCCAGGTGAACCCCCTTCCCATCCTAATTTCCCCAGTTGCTGGTCTCAAACCCTGCCAGCAAGCTACGCAACCCCTGCCCCTCTCCCCAGGTGTTCTCAGGTGGGTGGATCCTGAGTCTGACCCCAGCAGAGTGACTCTGGGGCTTTGAAGGAAAGACTCACCCTTCTGGGTGCTGCTCCTCTGGCTCAGACGCAGCACTGGAAGACAGGACTCATGAGACATGTTGCCCCCCCCCCACATCCCAGATTCCATCTCCCTTACGATCCAGAACTCACCAAGGCAGAGCAGAGCAGTGAGTGGGGGACGCATAGTGCAGGTTCTGCTGGGCTAACACTGAGTGCTGGGTTGGACTGAGCCCAGCCAGCCAGGGAGGAGCACAGGATGTGGTGGGGAGGCCCAGTGCCAATTGCCATGGGACTTTCACATTGACTTTTTTTTTCCACAAGAAGCTTCACAGCTCTCCCTCCACCTCTGACCATGGGCCTAAGGAAAGGACATGGTCTCTATGACACATCTGACGTACCTGTGGTCTAACCAGCTCTTCTGACAATTATCTGTTCAGCCTGAATCTCATTTCTTGGTCAACTTTTAAATTCTGCAGTGTGAAAGCCATGCCCAGGCCATGGGCTAATGTATGGAGTGAAAATCCCAAGAATCGCAAAAATATGGGCCTTCCCAGGTCCACCTGTAGTCCCAGCTTCTCAGGTGGCTGAGGCTGGGGGATACTTGAGCCCAGGAGTTTAAGGCTATAAGTGGTGCTATGATTGTGTCTGTAAATAGGCAATGTACTCTTGCCTGGGTGAGGCTACTGAGACTCTGTCTCTAAAAACATAAAATAAAAATAGGGTTTTTAACTCTGACTCCCTTGTGTACAGCATGTGTGTGCTTGGATAAGTTAATCAGAATGGAATAACACTATCTCCTTCAAAGATTTGCTATAATGTTTCAATAAAATGCTATTTTAAAAATCAAAAATACGTTTCATTTTGAAGTTAACTGAGTCACGGAGATAGAAACATGGACCCCAATTTGATGCAATAATTGATAAAATTTATTACACCTGCAGGGGGCTGATACCAGAAAGGCATGCATCCCCAAATGCCAGGCGGGCAATCCTTTTATACTATTTTTCTTGTGTGGTCAGCAAAGCAAGCTAGCGTAATACAGAAGCTAATCATAGCAGTTAAAGCAGGGTCGCAGGATGTGGGGGGTACATATTGGTTTATAAATCATAAGATACATCACAAGTTCATTACTTCATGGGTCATAAGTTACATGGTTCATACATAGTTCAGGGGTACAAAGTACAGGCATAAGAGTTGGGTAAGTTTCCAAGGAACTCGACACTTTCCACCAGGGGGTATTGCACCAGGGGCTTCTTTAAATTATCCCCCTCCCTTCCTTCTATATGCTTATCTCTTCTGCCAGAATGTAGCTTCTCCGCCCTTGTGGGGGCTGGGGCTAAGACACAAAACACTTCCCCTTTGAAGGGTAAAGGGTTTGTTATATTCTTTAAATCTCTGGGTTGGGGGATTAGTAGCAGGGGTAGGGGGCCTGGTGCAGGGACAGGGGGCTTGGTTATTACAATTTCTTATGTAAGTACATTCCTTCGGTCCATTATAAGGTAGAAGTTAAATATTAGAACTTAAATATTTTAATATATTTTAACTCAAAACGTGTCCATTGTTCTTTTTTACAAAGGATCTGAACAATTTTTGAATGTAAAATATTTTGCCAATTTGTATTCTGCCTCACATGCTCTCTGAGAAAAACCTCATTCCCCAGTCTTTTTGTTCTTATTGTTGTTGAAAATTTTCCATTTCCTTTTTTATTTCCACACAGTAAACCGTGTTTGTTATATGTTTGGTTCTAGGAGTTTTGATAAATACAGTTTGCCAGGCACAGTGGCTCAAACCTGTAACTGTAGGACTCTAGGAAGCTGAGGCTGGAGGATCCCTTGAACTCAGGAGTTTGAGACCACCCGAAGCAAGAGTGAGACCTTGTCTCTACTAAAAATAGAAAAATTGGCTGTGTGTGTGTGTGTGTGTGGTGGGGGGTACCTATAGTCTCAGCTACTCGGGAGGCTGAGGCAGGAGGACTGTTTGAGCCCAGCCAGGAGTTTGAGATTGCTATGAGCCAGGCTGAGGTCATGTCACTCTAATCTGGGCAACAGAGCAAGACTCTGTCTCAAAATAAAAAGAAATACACACATAGTCATGGAACTGACACCTTAATTAAAATATAGAACAGTTCCACCAAAGCATGGAAAATTTTGTCCAGAGATCTTGGTTCAATGGTAGGCACAGGATGGGTTCTCACTGGACACATTTAGTGTTACCTTTGTGCAAAAGGCTATCAGATGTAGGTGATGTAAGCAATAAAACTATTGAATGGAAAATTTCAAAAATAAACAGTCCATACCTTTTAATTGTGTACCATTCTGAGTAGCCTGATGAAACCTCACTCAGTCCACCTCTGTCCCTCCCAGAATGTAAGCCATCCCTTTGTCCTGTGTATCCACACTGTAAACCCTTCCCATTCCTTAGTCACGTGGTAGCCATATGGGTTATCATATTGACCGTCCCGGTATCACTGCTCATATTCAAGCAACCTTTATTTTACTTAATAATGGTACCAAAGTGCAAAAGTAGCAATGCTGGAAATTTGGACATGTCAAAGAAAAAGAAGTCTCCAAGTGTTTTCTTTAAGTGAAAAGCTCTCAATAAGGAAAGAAAAAAATGATACGTTGAGTTTTCTAAGATCTATAGTAAGAATGAATCTTTTGTGTGTAAAATTATGAGAATGGAAAAAGAAACTCTTACATAAGATATGCATAGTGTATAGTGCATAGTGTATAGTACTATATGTGGTTCCAACAGGGGGCTTGGAATGTATCCCCGAGGATATGGGGCTGCTACCTAAGACTGATTCTATCTCCTATGGGTAAATGAACATGCTAACTCAAATCAGTGAGCAATTCTAGACAGACCTCCTGCAGGGGCAAGGGGATGGACTGAGCATAAAAGTAGATTTTCCATATATTCCTAAAAGATAAATGAAAACAATGGAAAAATTAAAGCACGGTGTTAGAGAAAAATCTATCTTTCTTCACAAACTACAGTGTCAAGCTGTTATCCGGGCCATGTGAGAAGAAAGGGGCAGGGGAGGTTTCTGCACTCCCCCTCAGCGTCCTAAAACCAGTGAACCACACACAGCCATTGTCCCTCCTCTTCACAGAAGGGTCTTGGAAGGAGGAGCCAATGTAGAACATGTGGAGTAATATGTACATAGTAATGGTAACGCATAAAAACTGTAGGCAAAAAAAAGGCAGCTCACCTAAACCAGGAAGTAAGAAACTGTTCCTTTGAAAAGGAGAGGTCTACACTGAAATAATTACAAAATAGAGAAATAGAGTCTTCTGGTGACAGAAGACTCAGGGAAATTACTCAGGGAAAGTAGTCTAGCAGGTGTTTAAGTTGAGTGTGATGAGCGAGCGTCTTGCATATTAACATTGTGAGTTACTGAGTGTGGATAACTTCAAGCAGGATCAGATGACACAGCTAGTTGAGTGGTAGAGATTGGCAAGAAAAAAAGAAAAAAAGAAATAGAGTGAAATAGAGAATTGTGAGCTAAGCAGAGAAGTTTGTTTTCTCTCCAGTAAGTAAGAAATTTGTCAGCAGGTGAGAGTCATGTTTGGATTCCTGTTGTGCTGAGCAAGATTGGCCCTGAAGATAAAGATGTGTGTCTTCAGATTCCAGCTACTGTCACCTTGGAGCTAGAGAGCTGTGTTTGAGAAAGGAAGGCCTCGAAGTCTTTCTGTGTGTGCTCTTAGGTCAGGAGATACAATTCTTTTTTTTTTCTTTTCCCCAAAAGGTGTGGCACACTCCAAGACCCCACCCGCTTTACTCCTTCCTTCTCTCAATTCTTGATATAGAATTAGCAAGTTCCATGTACACACTGGTATTTGTTGAGGGTTTCTTGGGCCTCTGGGAAGTGAGAGTAATTTTTTTCTGGAAAATATGATGATCTAACTTTAGGTATGTCACTGCCTCTGGGTCTTCTCCATCAGAGTCCTGGAAAGAGAGAAATGTTGAGTGAAAGTGAATACACATTTTCTTGGGTTTGGTTGGGAATATGACATCATTGAAACAACTGGGCTGAAAAGAACCTACCTCCCTATTCGCCACTCTGTTCACTTCAGGTTCTCTGTCCATCACGGCAGCATCTGAAGGGGAAAGAAGTCATCAGAAACCCTGAGAGGGAACTCCTGAGTCCTCATATGGAGGTATGAGCACACGGAGAAATGCTCTGGGTGGCTGAGACTACTCAGTTGCCAGAAAGAAGAATTATATATTCTCTCTCTGTGAGTCCAGGGACCCATTTCATTAACAATCCAGGTTCTATCACTGTGGATTCTCTCTTCTCCTTTCTCCCTTTTGTAGAATCTTCTCTTAGATACCGGTGGCTGCAGTGGATGTGAGAACACAGTGAAGAATTATTGGACAAAGGTCTTCCAGCTGGGGAATGGGGCAGGGGCCCCAGTTCTCTCTAGGGAGCTCTATCTCTGTGGCTTCTGCTTTGGGACAGGTGTCATCCCACGAATGAAGAACATGCGCCTGCAGATGCCCACCCCGGCTCCCCACACTGCCCAGATGTCTTCTTCCTCGGACTTACTCTTCTGAGCAGAGCACCAGTGACGAATGAGGAAGAGGAGGAGGATGGCAAGGAGGATGATGACCACCGAGGACCTGATCAGAGCTTGCAGGTGCTGCGGGTTACCTGCAGGAAGATGTGGATCCCATAAGAAGCAAATCCTAGCACTTCCCCTTTATGGATTGTGTCCCACTTACTGATCGTCAGGTAATTACACGTAGTATCACTTTAGGACCAGTCCCCAGATGGCCAGTAACCCCCTCTTTTCCCTGTTTCTTGACTGTAGTTCTCAGAACATCTGTAGAAGGTGCTGAGCTATAGTTGCTGTCATTTGGAAGTTTGACCCCTCCAAATCTCATGTTGAAATTTGATCCCTGATGTCAGAGTTCAGGGCTAGTGGAAGGTTTGGGTCATGGAGTGAGACTTTAATGGATAGATTAATGCTGTTATTTGCAGGAGGGTGAATGAGTTCTCCCAGCATTAGTTTCCATGACAGCTGGATGTTAAAAAGAGGTTTGTACCTCCCCACTCTCTCTTGCTTCCTCTCTTACTATATGATCTC
Organism: Perodicticus potto; assembly: GCA_963574655.1. NCBI lineage: Eukaryota > Metazoa > Chordata > Mammalia > Primates > Lorisidae > Perodicticus > Perodicticus potto. The sequence goes on from CAUYRH010017209.1 coordinate 29,019, forward strand.
TGCAGGAATCAGCTGCCCTCCACCACCCACCATGAGTGGAAGCAGCCCAGGGCTTTCATCAGAAGCAGATAAAGTGTCTAACCCTAGCTATTCCTTTACAGGCACACAAATGGACTAAGGCCACAACCTCCTCTTTTCCCGTCCTTCCTAGACGGGGTGTCCTACATTGCTTTACCTCAGCAGTTTCATGTAGCTCTGGGGTATAAAACCCAGGGTGGGCTGCTCCCTCAGCTGTGGTGCAAATGGGGTGACTCCATCTGCCAGGGCAGTTTTCCTGAGCCTTAGGGGGCTGGCCTGCCATGAAGTTTGCCTTTTGTGACCCCTTGATGCTTATTTATTGGCACTAAACTACCTTATGTAACTTGCATATGAAAACTGGAGATTCAAGATTCTCCACTGAACCCCATGTTGGCCCCAAGCCCCTTCTGCTATTGTAGAGTCTGAGAATCCAAGAGGGAAACCAACCAGCACAAGATCACAGAATGGCTGAGCCAGCTCTCAAGTCCAAGCAGATATATGAGGAATCTTTACTCACCAGTGTTGGAACTTGGTTCTAGCAGTGATGGGCTGCTTCTTGAAGAGTTTTCTAGAACACAGGACAGGAGAGAGGTGAGGAGCCAAGGCTGCCTGTTGCCTCTCCAGTTAACATGCCTCTGAGGTCGATCTGTGACCAGCACTTGTCATCTAAGTGTTGAGCCCATCTGTTAGCTGAGCCCTAATTAAGCCCCATCTCCCTTCCTCCTGGGTGTCTTTTGATCCCTTTCTCCACCTGCCTGGATACATAGACCTTCATCCCCCTGCTCCATGCAGGCCTTTGTGCAAGATATGAGGGAGGGTTTGGAGCTTCCGTGTCTACCATCCTGCACCCTGATACCACCTCTAATACTCTGTATTTTTATTCTTCTCTCCATATTTTTCTATGCATTTTTTATTTCATCATCAGCAAGATGTTCCCCAGATATGGCTTTAAGATTTGGCGTGAGACACAAGACACGGGACAGGCATGGGGCTCCTTACCTCTGACACCATTGTGCAGAGGGCCACTTGGGGCTGACCACTTATAAAGAGTTCCTGAAAGAGCCATAGCATCTATAGGCCTCTCCATGGGTCACAGGACCTAGAGGGAAGTTGGCCCAGAATGCACCACTGTGGCTCTGCACTGCAGGGAGCCAGCAGTCACTTGTCTCCCCCTCTCTGGACAGATGGCACATGTGAAATGGGATCTTGGAGCGACAGGACAAGCTCACATTCTCTCCCAACTTCACCATGTGGCCCAGCTGGGCTGAGAGGGAAGGTGTCTTGTATAGATATGAGAGAAAAAAAGAGGCAGTTTACTAGTAAGAGAGGCTCTTCCTTATCACACTGTCCTTCCTTCCTGAATGGAAAATTTACTTTCCCTGCTTTTGTGACTTAATGTGCTCAGGGGTGCTCCCTCTCCCCCCTTCTCATTCCTATTCATTCTCTCTCTCTCTCTCTCTCCACCTTCTGTCCCTTGCTCTCTGACTCTCTAAGTCTCTGACCTCACTCCCTCGCCACCATTGTTTTCCCTTTTTGTACTTTGTACTCTCTCTGCCTCTCCTTGGTTTGCTTGATTTAATCATTCAGCCCTTTTCTTCTATTTTGAGTCTCTCATTTTCTTTTTTTTTTTTGGTTGCAGTTTGGCCGGGGCTGGGTTTGAACCCACCACCCTCAGTATATGGGGCCGGCGCCCTACTCACTGAGCCACAGGGGCCTCCCTGAGTCTCTCACTTTCTACCCTGTCTTTATCTCTGTTTGTTTGTCCATCTATCTATTTCTATCTGCCATCTATCTCTGTCTTCATATCTTTCTCTACTTCCTCGTATCCTTAGTTCTCTTTCAGCATTTCTGCCAACTACTGCCGCATCCCTGTCCTTCTGTGTCCTTGTGATCCTCCTCAGGTATCTGATTTTTAGGGATTTTCTCTGCCTCCCCTGAGCATGCCTATCATTCTCTTCATTTCTTTGTCTCCTCTTTCTTTCTATGTGTCTCTTAATCTCCCAGTTCTCTCCCTCTTGCTCATTCTCCGTGTGTGTGTGCTTGCACACGCGCCCACATGTGTATGTGTGTTTGTGCGCATCTCTGCTTTTCTGTAGCTCTACTTATTCTCTGATCGGGTCCCTCTGTAGGCTTTTGTTCTTAGTAACCCTTAATGTCTGGGGTTGCTTTGGAATATTAGCTTTAGCTGTTCGCTCATCCACTTGGTACCATGATGTTTTGGGACAAATTACAACTCAACCTCATGGAAGGAAGAGGTGTCAGAATAGACGCAGCATCTGAGGGTGACACATGGTTTGAGGCCACAGGGCCAAACTCAGGTGAGATAAGTGGCATGTCTTTGGATTCTCATGGTAGAATAGAGAGTATGAAGGAAAAACAGAGATCCAACTTCTAAACTGACCCAGGTCTCTGAACAAAGACATGATGGAGTGACACCTGCTTCCTGACATGTGCAGATCTGTCTGCCTCCCTTCACTCTCCACCTTATTTCTATCTCCCTGCTCTTTGCCTATACCTGTCCTTGATGTTATGACAAGTGACCTGTACTTGCATCTCCTCTTTCTTAGCCTCTGTTGTTGGTATGGTTTTCACCAAGTTTGTCTCTCTTCACAATAATCCCACATACATCTTCCTCATGACCATCTGGGTCCTCCAAGTCCTAGAACCTCTAGTCAGCATCCAAGGAGGATGAGGGGCAGTCTGGACACTCCAACCTGTGACCACAATGTCCAGGGTATCACTGGGAGCTGACCACTCAAAGGAGGAGTGACTGACAGAACCACAGCACCTGTAGGTTCCTGGATGGGCAGGCGTCACAGGACCCACAGAGAAGTTGGCTTGGGAGCTCCCACCATGGAGCTTGCCAACAAGGCACAACGTGTCTTCAGTGTTCCGGTCTCTGTGCAGAATCAGAATGAAGCTCTCAAACATGATCTCTGAGCAGCACTGCAGGGGCACATCCCTCTCCTGAGCTCACCAGGGCACTTGGGTGGGCCAAAAGGGAAGGTTTTATGTAGATTCCTAAGAACAGAGGTTGTGAGTGTAGAAGGAGTCACCTTTCCTCACCCCATTCCATGAGACCTGGAAAGAGTGAGGGTGCCTCCCTGTGTCCATCTCTCTCCTTTCTTTGTGTCTTTTGCCCTCTTCTGTTTCTGTGTCTCCCTCTGTGTGTTTCTCCCCATCTCTCCCCCTTCCTTGTCTCTGTTTGTCTCTAGGAGCACCAGACTCCCTTCTCACTGTGCTCCTCCTTGGCCCTTTGGCGGCTGTATCTGCTTCCCACCAATCTCCATCTTTCTGCGGGTGAAGAGGAGAAACCACTACAGCCTGCATTTCCAGGCTCTTACCAGCCTGGCTTCAGTGCCTCTGGACAAACTGGACTTGCTGGCAAGAGATAAGAACTAATCAAAGATGCAGGTAATTCAGAACTCCTCATGTTCACCCAAACTGTTCCTGGTGGGGATTGAGGGGCATCCCCTGCCACATTTTTGCTTTCCGAGTGGTCCCAATTTCCCCATGGCAGACCTGAGTCTAGGTCTAGGAGCCCCGCCCCTCCCTTTGTGGCCCCACCCCTCTCATGCTCCTCCACTCATCCCTGCTCATGAGGCCCCACCCCCTCCTCTGGCAGCCCAGCCCCTCCTGTCACCACCGTGTCTCACTTCACCTGGTCAACATTTTAATTTGTACTTGATCAAGATACTTTTTACCAATTTCCTGTTGCTGCTGAAACTATCATAAAGATGGTGGCAGAAGAGAACACATTTACTATTCTGGAGGTCAGAAATCTGAAATAATCTCACTGGTATAAATACAGGTGTCTGCAGGGCTGGGCTCATCCTGGAGACTCTGGGGATACTGTTCTCTGACATTTTTAGCCTCTGAAAGTCCCTGTTTTTCCTTGACTCCTGGCCCTTCCTCCACCTCCAAAGCCAGCGTGGCTGGTGGGGTGTGTCCTGCAGGCTGCTCTGACCCCCCACTCCACTGTTCCTTTTTTACCTCACATGGATCCTGTGGCCACACTGAGGCCACCTGTATAACCCAGAGTAGTTGCCCCACCCCAATGTCAACTGACTAATGTCTTTAGTTGCATCTTCAGCCTTCTTTGTCCTGGAAATGCAGCATAACATATTCCCAAATTCACGTATTTTGATGAGCACCTCATTGTGGACCATTATCACTGCTGCTTCACTGCCCCGTTTCCTGTATCCAATCCCCTTTTACCCAAAGTACACGGAGAAGTTCCTGCTTTTCCCATTGGGCCCTGACTAACAAAAACTCCCACCTGAAGCTCTGGGATTCAGAATATTGAAACAATGAAAACCACCCTGGCTGGGCAGGGGCCCTCTGACCTGTGACCATGATTGCCTGGGGGTCACTGAGTGCTGACAATCCAGAGGGGGAGAGAGGGTAAAAAGCACAACATCTGTAGGTGCCTGTTTGTTCTGGAGTCACAGGGCCCATGAAGAAGCTGTTCCAGAATAGTTTGCCCTGGAGCTTGGGGACATGGGCCCCATCTTCCTTATACAGCTGGAAGACACAAAAATCAAAATGAGAGTGACACTGAAGAGTCACATATCTTCCTTGAGGCACCACAGGGCTTGGCTAGGCAGACAGGGAGGACTTGTCATGACCACCTGGGGTAGCGGGAGGCACAGACATAGAGAGGAAGATGAGGAGTCTTCCCTCCCCACCATGCTCAGGGGTCCTCCACCCTCAACGTGTTCCTGAGACTCCTTTTCAATCCCAGGATGGCCAGGGCTACATGAAAGACCCACAATCCCACAGACAGGGTGTATCAGTGTATCTGCCCACAACGAAAGTATCTACTGAGTATTTTGAGCAAGTATGGAATAAGAGACTCTTAACTAGATTTTAACACTGAAAAATCAGTTTCATGAATAACTCGAAGGAGACATGGAATGTATGGCAAGATCTATGTAAATGAAACAGCACCAGTAAGCACTGTGAGCCACATTAAATAGCTGAGCCTCCATCAGAATATTTGGAATCTCGGGGGCCATGAAACATGGTCCCCCGTCTCTCCTGGTAGAAGGACGATAGCCACATTTACAGCTCCTGCCATCCTGGAGGCACCAGAGAACATGAATCACCTCTGCCTCCTTCTCAGAGGGGTGGGCTATCCTCATAACTGCTTCCTTCTGTTCCTCTACTGGTGATGCCATTTCCTCCCCAGGTACCCTAGCTTGAGTGCCATGATTTCCTGCAGGTGCCCACAGAGCTTAGTTCAACCAAGGGGAAGAACAGCTGGAAGGGTCTCCGGGAAAGAAAGGGGTCCATTGCTCATATAAGATTCACCCATATGGCTTTCCATGGCCACAAAACCAGCCTCTTCTCCTGTGCACCCTGTCCTCCTTTTGTATGAAAATTCCCTTATATGGGATGGATGGCACCCAAGGTTTGGGGAAGGACTTACCTACATATGCCCAGATCCCCTGGACCAAGAAGAACTGTGGAAAGAAAGATCATGGTGGATGAGCCATCTCCACACCCACTTGGTCTTCTGCTCCTGCCCCACCTGGCCCATGCTGGGCTGAACACAGACTCAGCCCTCAATGCCCACCTACCTCCAGTGAATATCAATATCTCTGGTCAATATCTCTGCCCTAGGGCTCCGCACCTCCATTCCCTTTCAGAACTCACCAAGACACCCTAGGCTGGTGAATGTGGGCAACATGATGCTGGTTCTGAAGACAGCTAGTGGCAGTGCACAGGATGTTGGGAGGGGCTGGACTCCTGCAGTCCACAAATTGACCACAGCATGGAAAGGTGGCAGATGTATGCTCTTTTATTGTGCATGAGGCAAGTGTGGGCATCGGGCTAATGGAGGAGAATGTGGCTTCCTGAAAATTGCTCAGATTAGAATTGTCACTTCACATTATTGGCTGTGGCCAAACTTAAAATACAATCTCTCCTACTCAGACTGATCAAATTGTGCATTCACATTAAGGTTTTTGACATATTTTCATTGTTTTTACTTGAGATGCAAGCTCTTTTTCATGTGTCGTCTGCAGCACATCTAATAGGTATTATTAACATCGTAAGAGCAATTGTAACAAATAAGTCATAGCATACCTGTCTATGCTGGGATTTCTGATTGAACAAGAACAAATTAAAATTATTTGAATCATAGAATGCCACTTTATTAGCAAAAGGACATGTCAATTCTGTATCTTGTAGTTTCATTAGAATTTGTCTTGTGACCTAGGAGTTCAAAATTGGTCTCCTTCTCTCTGTTTTTCGTTCATTTTAAATTATACATAAGTGTCCATTAACACAATGCTGTAGAAAATCAACATTACAACAGCCAAATATGAATATCAGAAACAAAATTCCAGAGTATTTCTAGATAACATACTGATAACATTCTCCACCTTGAACACCAGAACACTGAGATACATGACTGAATCTATTCCTGTAGTCTGTCTTTATTCTGTTACTTGACCCTTAACTTTGTGAAATTTGTAGAAACTTTTAAATTATGTATTATAATAGAGTTTTATAACAAAAGTATCTATTTGTAAAACCAATAATCTTTGTAAATTTTGGGTATGTGTGTGTGTGTTTATATAATCACACACCTAAGCACTATAGTGTATTTTTGCTTCAAATTTAAAAAAAATAGACTTTGCATCTTTCTTTCTCATACTTATAATTCTATAACACATACTATGTATATCTGTAATTTCATAGCACTGTTTCATTCTTTTGAACTGTAGGATAATAGTCCTTGCATCTCTATATCCACATGCACTTACTCATTCTCTTATATTTAATTTTTAATTTACACATAATAATTGGTTTAGTGATGTTTGGATACATACAATGTTTAGTGTCATGAGATCAGGGTAATTAGCACATCTATTACCTCATTTATCATTTCTTTGTGCTTATTCTTATTATGAATGCTTGTGTTGTTTCTAGGTTTTCTCTTTTATGTCTTAAGCCTTGGTGATCACTCTTATATGTAATCCCTTGCATCATATATATGCTAAATTAATCAGATATACATGCTTGGAAGTGAAGTATTGGTTTTGGAGGAAAGTTGATGTTAAGCTTAACCAGAGAGTACAAAACATTTCCAATATGACCAAATGTGGCCAGGAGAACAATGTTTATCAATCCTGCTGTATCTTGTAAGGATAAACTTTTGGTTTCATTGATTTTTTTCTCTGCCATTTGTCATTTATACATGTTTGTCCATATATATGTATTTTTGTTTATTGTGTTATACTCTGCCTTGAATTTTGAAGTAATACATATATATTTTTGAGATAGAGTCTTACCATGTTGCCCTCGGTCAACCGTCACAGCTCACAGCAACCTCGAACTCTTGGGTGTAAGCGATTCTCTTGCCTCAGCCTCTTGAGTAGCTGGGACTACAGGCGCCTGTCACAATGCCTGAATGGTTTTTGGTTGTAGTTGTTATTGTTGTTTTAGCTGGCCTGGGCCAGGCTCAAACCTGTCAGCATTGGTGTTTGTGGCCGGCACCCTACTCACTGGGCTACGAGTGCTGAGCCTGAAGTAAATTTTATTACATCATTTCTTAAAGTGAAAGTTGGATCATTACTTAGATCTTCCTTCTTTTCTAATATAAACAGTTGAGTCATTTTTTTTAGACAGAGTCTTACTCTGTTGCCTTGGGTAGAGTGCCATGGCATCATAGCTCACAGCAACCTCAAATTCCTGGACTTAAGCAATCCTCTTGCCTCAGGTTCCCAAGTAGCTGGAACTACAGGTACTTGCCACAACACCTGGCTAATTTTTTCTACTTTTAGTAGAGACAGGGTCTCACTCTTGCTCAGGCTGGTCTTCAACTCCTGAGCTTGAGCAATCCACCTGCCTTGGCCTCTCGGGGTGCTGGGATTACAGGTGTAAACCATTGTGCACAGCCAAAGTGGAGTCTTAATGTCCCTTAAAACACTACTTTTTCTGCATCAAAAGTCATTTGATAAAGTGTATTTTTATTTTTAATTGATAGAAAATATTTTCTATTGTTTTGGAAATGGTTTTCTTCAACTTGATTGTTCAGGTGTTTGTGTATTATTTCCCATCATTTGATGACTTACCAGGCATCTCCTTGTCATACATTTCCGATTTAATTCAACGGTTTTCAGAAATAATATTATGTGTGAGTCAATATTTAAAAATTTATCTTGGTGAATGTTTCATGAGCAATAAAAAAGGTTGTGGATTAGGAAGTTTCAGGATAAATGTTTTCTAAATGTCAATTAGGTAAAAAACAATTAAAATGTTTTATAAGTCTTTTATAATGTTAATGATTTTCTATGTATTTCTTGTTGAAGTTAGGTGAGTATTGGTAACTGTAGCTATAATTTTGGATGTGACTGATTATGCTTTCAATTATGCCTTTCTTATAATGTGTTCCAAATTTAGATGTGTATATTTTTAGAATGATTGTGGCTTATTAATGAATGCACTTCTCTGTCATTATAAAGAACTCATTTTTATATCTCCGTATTTCCTACTTTTAGTGTTTTTTTTTGGTAAAATCTTCCATTATTTCAGTGTTAAAATTATTATTGAGAGGTACTTTTTATACTATCAAATTTACCTGTATTGTATATGCAATGGACTATTAGTATGTTTAGAATTATGCATCATCACAATCTGCCATCATTCCATTACATTTTACTTACCTGTGGACTCATCTTTGAGGGCAGCTCACATAAGTAGCATATAGTTGGGTGTTAATGTAAAACATTTCATAATTTCATATTTCCCACTCCTGACATTGTTAATTTTTTAAAAATCAGGTTTTTAGTTAGTATCATTCCTCTTTTGCTTCAATAACTTAACATTTTTTATAGAATAAAGCTTCTAACAACAAATTCTTTCAATGTTCAGTTGACTGGAAAATTTAAAAATTTACCTTTATTGTAGAAACATCTTCTTTTTTTCAGGTAATAGGATTCTAGTTTGAAACATTGTCTTTTGGATAGAAATGTTGGTACAGGAGGGGTGGAGAGGATGGCCGACGAGAAGGATCATTCAGCTGAACTCTCCTAGAACAACTGGGGTAAAAGAGAGAACCCAGCCATACCTGGTGTGGGGACCTTACCTGGAGTCGTAGCTCAGGGAGCACAGAGAGGAGGTGGTGAGCTGGATTCAGCATATGATCAGAGTGGTGGAAATCTGATGAATTAGGCAAGTGATCACCATGAGCTGGGACTGGCTTCCCACCCTAGCACACACAGACATCCTGGATGGGAGGAAGCTTTTCTGGAGTTTTTAGTTGTTGGGGGAAGATTTGCATTAAGTGGAAAGCTTGGAAGAGTGGGTGGACTCTGATAGTATACAGTAACAAGATTTGAAATGCTGGTTGGAATGGATTTGCCATAGGTTTGGTGGCTGGTGAGGCAGCAATACTGAGAAGGTCTTGGTGGCCAAGGGGCTGCCATTGTGGGAAGGTCGTGAGAAGGTCTTATGTAGCAGAGCCTAAAGCAAACAAACATCTTAATTCTGCTGCTAGGATCAGAACTCCAATCTTGGGACAGGCGAAGGGACTCCTGTACCCCATAGCAACTGCAGTCGGGGGCACTGTGAGACCTGTCCCTAAAGGATTCTTGTGAGATTTAAGATCCCAACTCCTTGGGGTCTGAATGCTGAGGAAACAATCAAGAGATCACTGAAGGCAAGTAAGATTGTAATAAGGACCATAGAGGTTGCTGGCTGTGCTGTCTCCTAAAAAAGCCACAGTGCCACCTAGTGTCCCAGTGACATATTGTAACATATTGTATCATCAAGAGCAAGAACATCTGTTTGAAGTAAAGGAAGCAGTAAGAAGGAAAAAGGAGGACAAAGAGGTGAATAAGAAGAAAGCACACCTGAGGAGGAACCAACAGAAAAATTCAGGCAGCGTGACAAACCAAAACAGAAGAACTCCTTAAGGATGAGGCAGCTACTGCAGAAGACTCTACCTATAAAGAATTAATGGACTTGACAGAAAGGGAATTTAAATATGGATGATAAAGACAGCAAAAGGAACAGATGAGAAAATGGAAAGACAACCAAAAGTCAGATGAGAGATGTGTAGAGTATAGAAAAGATATGGTAGACCTGAAGGAAATGAAGGAGACAATCAGGGAATGTAAAGATGCAGTAGAAAGTATCAAATATAGATAGACCATGGAGAAGAACCTCAGAGCTAGAAGATAAAGTTTTTGAGTTAACCCAGGTAGTTAAAGAAGCAGAAAAGAAGACAGAGAAAGCAGAACGTGTGCTTAGAGAACTACGAGACTCCATGAAGCATTCAAACATATGATTCCTGAAAGGGAAGAAGATTGTCCCAAAGGTATTGAAGGCCTACTGGAGACCATCATAAATTAAAACTTCTCAAGTTTTACTAAAGACCCTGACACACTCCTTTCAGATGGATATCAAAGCCCAGGTCATCTCAATTCAAACAGCCTCTACCAGACACATCGTAATGAAACTGTCCAATGTACACATGAAAGAAAAAATTCTGCAAGCAGCCAGGAGTAAGCACAACTGACCTATAGAGGAAGAGTCATTAGGATGATGGCAGACTTTTCAACTGAAACCTTCCAAGACAGAAAAGCATGGTCATCCACCTTCAAGATTCTTAAAGAAAATAATTTTCAGCCCAGAATTCTGCATCCTGCTAAAGTAAGCTTCAAAATTGGTGGAGAAATCAAATCTTTTGCAGATATACAAGTACTGAGGAAATGTGCCACAACAAAACCGGTTCTACTAAAAATACTTGGATCTATTCTCAATACTGACCACCACAATAGACCACAAGCAAAGTAAACACCCAGAAGCTAAAGGTCAAAACGCAGCTTCCACAATGTGCACAGGATAAAACTACACAATGACCTTTCACAAAATAAGATGAATAGAACTCCACCACACCTATCAATTCTCTCAATAAATGTTAATGAACTGAATTCACCACTGAAGATGCTCAGGCTGGCTGATTGGATAAAATAGCACAAGTCATTCATATGCTGTCTCCAGGAGACAAACCTAGCCTTGAAGGACAAATCAAGACTCAGGGTTAAGGGATGGACAGCAGTATATCAAGCAAATGGAAATCATGGCATTTTCTTAGTTATTGTGTTAAGAAATTTATATTCTACACCCAGTACGTTTCACGTATACCCTTTTAAGATGCACCATAGGTGTGTTCCCACCAATTACTCTCCCTCCACCTATCCTCATCATTCCCCTCCCTCTCCACTTTCCTCTTTTTTTTTCCCTTTCCCCTTCTTCTTGGGCTATAAGGAGTTATAGCTTTCATAAGAAAGTTATAAATTGGTTTCATGGTAAGACTGAGTGCATTGGATACTTTTTCTTCCATTTTTGAGATACTTTGCTAAGAAGAATATGTTCCAGCTCCATCTATGTAAACATGAAAGAGGTAAAGTCTTCATCTTTCTTTAAGGTTGCGTAATATTCCATGGTATACATGTACCACAATTTATTGATCCATTTGTGGGTTGATGGGCACTTGGGCTTCTTCCACGACTTAGCAATTATGAATTGGGCTGCAATGAACATTGTGGTACAGATGTCTTTGTTATAATGTGATTTCTGGTCTTCTGGGTATATACCTAGTAAAAGAATTATAGGATTGAATGGCAGGTCAATTTTTAGATCTCTATTCTCCAAACATCCTTCCAAAAGGAATGTATTAGTGTGCATTCCCACCAGCAGTGTAGAAGTGTTCCCTTTTCTCCACATCCACGTCAACATCTCTGGTTTTGGGATTTTGTTATGTGGGCTAATTGTACTGGAGTTATGTGATCTCTCAAAGTAGTTCTGATTTGCATTTCTCTGATGATTAAGGATGGTGAGCATTTTTTCATGTGTCTGTAGGCCATGCGCCTGTCTTCTTCAGAGAAGTTTCTCTTCAAGTCCTTTGCCCCTCCTGAGATGGGATCACTTGTTCTTTTCTTGCTAATATGTTAGAGTTCTCTGTGGATTCTTGTTATTAAACCTTTGTTGGAGGCATAACCTGCAAATATTTTCTCCCATTCTGAGGGCTGTTTGCTTGCTGTACTTACTATGTTCTTGGCTGTACAGAAGCTTTTTAGTTTGGTCAGGTCCCAGTAATGTATTTTTGATACTGCTTCAATTGCCTCAGGAGTCCTCCTCATATTCACCCAAGCTGATTCCTTCAAGAGTTTTCCCTGCACTTTCTTCTAGAATTTTGATAGTTTCATGTCTTAAGTTTAAATCTTTAATCCAGTGAGAGTCTATCTTAGTTAATGGTAAGTGGTGTGGGTCCAGTTTCAGTCTTCTACAGGTCACTAGCCAGTTCACCCAGCACCTTTTTTTAAATAGGGAATCTTTTCCCCACTGAATGCTTTTAATTGGCATGTCAAAGATTGAGTAACAGTAAATAGCTGGATTCATCTCTTGGTTCTCTATTCTGTTCCATACATCTACCTCTCTGTTTTTGTGCCAGTACCATGCTGTTTTGATCACTGTTGATTTATAGTACAGCCTCATGTCTGGTAGCATGATTCCTCCTGCTTTGTTTTTATTGCTGAGTAATGTCTTGGCTTTTCAAAGTTTTTTCCTGATTCCATATAAAACAATGTATTATTTTTTTCAAGATCTTTAAAATATGGCAATGGAGCTTTAATAGGAATTGCATTAAAATTATACATTGCTTTGGGTAGTATAGACATTTTAACAATGTTGATTCTTCCCAGCCATGAGCATAGTATGTTTTTCCATTTGTTAATCTTTCCAGCTACTTCTTTTCTTAAGTTTCATAGTTCTCTTTATAGAGATCTTTCACATTCTTTGTTAGGTAAACTCCCAAATATTTCATCCTCTTTGGCACTACTGTGAAAGGAAGAGTCCTTGACTGTTTTTTCAGCTTGGCTATTGTTGGTATATATAAAGGCTACAAATTTATGGGTGTTGATTTTATAGCCTGAGACATTGCTGTATTCCTTGATCACTTCTGAAAGTTTTGTAGTAGACTCCCTGGTGTTTTCCAGATATGCAATCATATCATCTGCAAAGAGTGAAGGTTTGATATCTTCTGACTCTATGTGGATACTCTCAATCACTTTTTCTTCCCTAATTGCAAGGGCTAAAACTTCCATGACAATGTTGAAAAGCAGAGGAGATAATGAGCAACTTTGCCTGGTTCCTGATCTAAGTGGAAATGATTTCAATTTAACTCTGTTCAATGTGATATTGACTGTGGGTTTGCTGTAGATGGCCTCTATCAGTTTAAGAAATGTCCCTTCTATAACAATTTTTAAAATTGTTCTGATCATGAAGGGATGCTGGATATTGTTAAAAGCTTTTTCGGCATCAAATGAGAGAATCATATGATCTTTATTTTTTAATTTGTTTATATGCTGAATTACATTTATAGATTTACATATATTGAACCAGCCTTGAGACCCTGAGATAAAACCCACTTGGTCATGGTGTATAATTTGTTTGGTGTGTTGTTGGATTCTGTTTGTTAGGATCTTGTTGAATATTTTTGCATCAATATTTATTAGTGATATTGGTCTATAATTTTATTTTCTTGTTGGGTCTTTCCCTGGTTTAGGGATCAAGGTGATGTTTGCTTCATAGATTGTGTTGAGTAGTATTACTTCTTTTTCTATATTTTGGAAGAGGTTTAGTAATATAGGTACTAGTTCTTCTTTAAAGATTTGGTAGATTTCTGACGTGAAGCCATCTGGTCCCAGGCTTTTCTTTTTAGGGAGATTTTTTATAGTTGATGCTATTTCAGAACTTGATATAGACCTGTTCAACATTTCCACTTCATTCTGGCTAAGTCTTGGTAGGTGGTGTGCTTCCAAGTATTGGTCAATTTCCTTGAGATTTTCATATTTCTGAGAGCAAAGTTTCTTGTAATATTTGTTAAGGATTTTTTGAATTTCTGAGGGATCTGTTGTTATCTGGTCTTTACCATTTCTGATTGATGAAATTAGAGATTTAACTCTTTTTTTCTTGGTTAGGTTAGCCAAAGGTTTATCTATTTTATTGACCTTTTCAAAAAACCAACTTTTTGATTTATTGATCTGTTGTATAATTCTTTTGTTTTCAATTTCATTTAATTCTGCTCTACTTTGGTTATTTCTTTTCTTCTGCTTGGTTTGTGGTTGGAATGTCCTTCCTTCTCCAGTTGCTTAAGATGTCCCATTAAGTTGTTAACTTCCTGTCTTTCTGTTTTCTTGAGGAAGGCTTTCAGTGGTATAAATTTCCCTCTTAGGACTGCCTTTGCAGTATTCCAGAGGTTCTGATAATTTCTGTCTTCATTGTCATTTTGTTCTAAAAATTTGGTAATTTCCTTCTTAATCTCGTCTATGACCCATCTATCCTTCAGCATAAGGTTATTTAGCTTCCATGTTTTTGTATGAGTATGCAGATTCCTGTTGTTATTGAGTTCAACTTTTATTCCATGATGGTCTGAGAAGATGCAAGGAATAATTTCTCTTTTTAAAAATTTTCTGAGGTTTGACTTGTGATCTAGGATGTGATCCATTTTGGATATGTTCCGTGGACTGATGAGAAGAATGTGTATTCAGTTTTGTTGGGATGAAATGTTCTGTAGATGTCTGTTAAATCCAGTTGTTGAATGGTTAAGTTTAAATCTAAAATTTCTTTGTTTAGCTTCTTTTTGGAGGATCTATCCAGCACTGCTAAAGGGGTGCTAAAATGTCCAACTACTATGGAGCTGGAGGTAGTCAAGTTGCTCATGTCTGTTAGAGTTTCTCTTATAAATTGAGGAGCATTCTGATTGGGTAAATAAATATTAATAATTGAAAACTCATCATATTGAGTGGTACCTTTAACAAATATGAAGTATCCATCCTTATCCTTCCTTATTTTGGTTTGTTGAAAGCCTAGTGTATCTGTGAATAGGATTGCAATACCTGCTTTTTTCTGCTTTCCATTTGCCTGGAATATACATGACCATCCCTTCACCTTGAGTGTATATTTATCTTTTAAGGTAAGATGAGATTCTTGTAGGCGGCAGATATCTGGCCTGAGTTTTTGTATCCAGTCTGCCAACCTGTGCCTCTTTAGGGTACAATTTAAGTCATTCACATTAATTGAGATTATTGATAAGCCTTTTGCGAGTCTGGTGAACATTTTTAATCCTTTCATGACTGTGGAAGTTGGAATTTGATCAAAAGTTTCTGAGTTGGTTTACTTTTGTGGTGGAGGATTATGCTAGTCATTATGGAAGATAGATCTGAGAATATCCTGGAGAGCTGGTTTAGTTATGGCAAATCTCTTCAACATGTGGATATCATTAAAGTATTTAATTTCTCCATCATAAGTGAAACTTTGTTTAGCTGGATACAGGATTCTGGGTTGAACGTTATTTTGTTTTAGGAGATTAAAAGTCAATGACCATCCTCTTCTAGCTTGAAAGATTTCAGCAGAGAGATCTGCAGTTATTCTAATGTTCTTCCCTTTGTAGGTAATGGTTTTCTTGCATCTGGCTGCTTTCAGAATTTTCTCCTTCATATTAACTTTAGTGAAATTGATTATGATGTGTCTGGGGGATGTCTTATTCTGGTTGAGTCTTGCTGGAGTTCTGAAACTGTTTTCCATTGAATTTCAGAATCTCTTGGCATGTCCGGAAAGTTCTCTTTCATAATCTCATGAAGAAAAGACTCTGTGTCTTGTGAAGCTGCTTCATTGCTTTCGGGGATCCCTATGAGGTGAATATTGGTTTTCTTCTAATTATCCCAGAGCTCTCTGAGAGAGTGATCTGTTTTTGTCTTTCATTTCTCTTCCTCTTTGAAGGTTTGGAAGCGTTCGAATGCTTTGTCTTCAATGTCAGAAATCCTTTCTTCTGCTTGCTCCATTCTGTTACTGATGGATTCTACTGTATTTCTCCAATCTTTGAGGGCTGCAACTTCTTGTCTCAATGTGTCAAAATCTTTGGTCATTTTGTCTTTCAATTCGTTGAATTCTTGAGACATCTTTTGGGTCATTGTTTGGATTACTGCTTGAAATTCTAATTCCATCTTTTCCTCCATTTTGTTGACCTTATTTGCTATCCAGATTCTGAATTTGATATCTGACATCTCAGCCATTTGTTTATGCATGGGATCTTGTGTTGTGTCTGCCTTGTCGTTCCTTGGGGGAGTTGATCTACTCTGATTATTCATATTACCAGAGTTTTTCCATTGATTCCACCCCATCATTGTTTTTCACCATTGCCTCTGGCCATCCTCAGAGTTGGGGAGGTGTCTCTCCAAGATTAGACCCTGGGGGGAATCACTGTATTGTTGCTGGAACTTTGTAGGGAGTGACCCTGTGTAGCTCCTCTGGGACTGCCCCAGCCAGGGATTTCTGGCTGTAGGAGCAGCTCTAGAGTGTGGCATCCCTGGATCCAGCAGCAGGGTGGGGGATGGTGCACATGGTTCTGTTCTGAGAGTGCTAGGTGCCTGGTGACTCTGGAAAAGAGAGCCCATGGCCCCAGCAGTCTCTGGCCGAGAGGAGGGCTCCATGTAGAGGCAGGGAGGGCTCTGGAGGGAGAGCTCTGGTCCTGTGGCTTCCAGAGCCCCTGGCCAGATGGGTGGTGCCGGTGCAGAGGCAGGGAGGGTACAGGAGGGATGACGTGGGTTGTGAGGCTCCTGGATTCCCAGGCCAGAGGTGGGCGTGTGGAGTTCTGGTGGGTGCTAGGTGCAGGGCCACACAGTCCTTGGCAGAGTCCCTGGCTGGGGACTGGCCTGTGGAGGCCCGCTGGGCAAGGGGCATAGGGCTTCGCAGTCGTCAGCAAAGTCCCTGGCTGAAGGTGGACCTGTGGAGTCCCCAACCGAGGGAAGGGCATGTGGAGGCCTCACAGGCATGGGGTATGGAGATGCATGGTCCCCGGCGGAGTCCCAGGCTGGTGGTTGGGGTGCAGAGGGCCCACGGGTGCAGGGCGTGGGGCCGTGTGGTCACTGGTGGAGTCCCTGGCCAAAGGCGAACCTGTGGAGACCTGGCTGGCACAGGGTGCTGGGCTCCACAGTTGCCGGGGGAGTTCTTTGCTGGGGGCAGGCCTGTGGAGGCCTGGCAGGTGTGAGATGCAGGGCCTCTCGGTTGCTGGCATAGTCCCTTTCTGGGTTGAGCCTGTGGATGCCTGGTGGGTGTGGGGCATGGAGCTGTGCAGTCACAGGGGGAGTCCCTGGCCAGGGGGAGGAAGGCTCACCACGGACCCCTGGAGTCTCTTGCCAGTGAGACCAGCAGGCGGGGGGTGGGAGATGGTGTGCTGCACAAGAACCTCCTCCCTCAGTCTCAACATGGGTTAGACTGGTTCATCAGTTAGAGGGGAAATGGCGTACTATAAGTTCAGGATGGCTAGTTCAGTTTTTCTGCCTAGCAAGAGAGTGTTCAGAGTCACAGCAGGGTCACTCTGAGGAAGCAGTCCCCACTTCCCACAGCACCCTTCCGTAGGGTGAGACAAGAGGTCCACAGTTCACTGCTTGTCTGTAGAAAGCCCGCAGGAGCAAATGAAGAGAGAAAGGAAACAGAAAAACATAAAGACCACAGCTCTTTAGGGGGAGAGGATGGGCACTTTTCCTTTCAGATGAATTTTGCACCTGAAGCTTGCTTTCTTGGAGTCACAGCTTGCCTCAGCAGAGGTGACCTGCAGTTATTACTTCTCTCTTTTGGCTGGGCTCCCAGTCTTCAGCTTAATTGGGTAGTTTCTTGTGGTTATCTTTTCTTTTGGACAGGAGCCTCTTTTGGAAGCTGCTTCCAGTCGGCCATCTTGCTCTGCCAAAAACTCAGTGGGTGTACTGAGCTTGAAACAGCAGAATCCTGAGAACCACCAGGAACAAGCCAGTCATGCCCATGCAGATGAGATTCTACATGGTGTGATCCCAAGGGTATGGGGCTGGGGATTGTGTACAAGAGATCAGAGAGCTCAGGGAAGACCAAAGCCACCAGACTCCCTGGATCTTTCCCCAGAACACGATCTTCCCCTAATAGGGGCCTGACCCTCTGTGCCCAGCCCCATAACTGACAGTGTCTTCTCACTCATAAGTGTTGGGGTCTAATTTGTCCTATGAGGGGTTGGTGGTTTCAGCTGCTCCTGAGCATCAGATAAAGGGGGACAGGATGAGGAGACCTGTGCTATCATTTTCTGGGTTATAGTTTCTTATGTCATCCACTTGCCATGTATAATTTTGTAGGTCCTTAATGAATCCTCTCTTCTGCATTAGAGCCCTCTCTAGTCTGATGGTTGGAAGCCCCCAGTCGCCACATGTCATTCGTATTCATATTCCTTTTCTGTGTCACTGTGGAACACATATGGCTATGCCCCAAGACGCAGCAACTATTTTCTCTTCAAAATAGGAGTAGTTGAGCCCTTAATTGTTCATTGTTAGTTTTGAGACACGGGACCATGTAAGTTAATTCATCTGGTAATGAGAGTCTTCATTTATCAGTAGCTGAGGACCCAGTCCATGGTTGGTTCTCAGGGACTCCTGAAAGTCAGGAGCACAAAGAGATGAATGCCTCGGGCTGTGTCCCCTTCATCCTTCCTCAGCCAGGTCCCCTGTATGGGTGGGTCTCATCATCCATTTAAGTGCTTGTCAAGTAATTCCCCAAAAGTTAGAAGCACCTACAATGGGATGCATATTTGTGTGTGTGTGTGTGTGTAATGTATGCATATATTTTTTTGCATATATATAAACACACACAAATGTACATGTGTACATCTTAATATAAACACACCCAGGCACATTTGTTTTCCAAATGGTGCTGTCAAGTCAGTGGATCATCACATGTGTTTCTGAATGCCCAGAGTGTGGATGTAGGACAGTGGGGCAAGAACACACCTATAGTAAACAGGGCTAGTGAGATGATAGGAGTTCAAGCAGCAGGCTATATATACTGTGCATTAAGTGTTTGCGTGCCTTCCAAATCCATATTTAAACTTAACCCCAGTGCAATAGCATTAGCCTGTGGGGTCTTAGGAGGTGACTGTGTCATACCCTGTGCCCTCATGAAGGGATTAGGGCCCCTATAAAAGGGCTGGAGGGAAATATCCAGGCTGCCCTTCCCGCCTTTCTGTCCCTTTAGCCATGTGAGGACAGGGGATTCATCCCCTGCAGAGGACACAGCATTTAAGGTGCTACCCCTGAAGCAGAGACCAGGCCCTCTCCAGACACCGAACCCACTGGTGTCTTAATCATGGACATCCTTGCCTCTAGGAGTGGGAGAAATAAGTTTCTATTGTTTATCAGTCACCACAGCTTCAAGTATTTCACCATAGATTCAGGCACAGAATAAGATAGTGTGTACCTACCCACATCCATGTAAAATATATCACACAGGTAACATTGTAGGTTTATACTGATAGATGTGTGTGCATATAGAGAGAGGGAGACAGACACAGAGACAGAGGGAGGCAGGTCCACCCTTGACAGTGTCCAGAAAAAGTCCCTCATGAAGATGATCTAAGCTGGTCCCTGAGGGAGGAGCAGGACCCAGGGAGGAGCCAGGTGAAGACCCGTCTCTTCTCATTAGCCTCCCGCTCTCACTGTTTCCTCACTCTCTGTGTCTCTGCTCTGTTGTCTCACACACTCTGTGTCTTTACCCTGAGTCCCAGGCTCCCCTCACCCCATCTTCCCCTAGGAGCTCAGTTGGGGACCTGTCTCAGGCTCTGAGCTGCTCAGGAGCAAGGCCAGGCCCTTCTCACCTGAGACTAGGAGCTCCAGGGTATTACTGGATTTTGACCATTCCTGAGGGCTATTCCTGTGAGAGCCATAGGAATGTTCACCTTTGGCTGGGGGTCGCAGGGCTCACAGGGAACAGGGCCTGGGACTTCCCAGGGGGATGTCCACATGACCACAAATGCCAGGAGAGCTCGTGTTCTCTTTTCTGAGTCAGAATGAACATGTCAAATTCAGCTGTGAGCCACACTGGAGGGTCACGTTCCCTGCTGAGGTCCTGACAGGGCTCGGCAGGGCTGAGAGGGTGGGTTTGCTGGAGACTGCTAGGAGAGGAGGAGGTATTAATGTTAAATGCCCTCAGAGCCTGCATTTGGTGTCCTTCCTCCTTCAGCTCATCCTTCAACCCAGTGTGGTGGGGTCCTCACCAAGGCCAGTTGTCCTACCAGCCCTGGAGATGCTTCAGTGAAGGGGCAGATTCATGCCCTTGGCTGACTCAGACCAGCAGAGACATATGAGCATCTGATGGTGCATCTCACATGGAGGTGCTTTGTGGCCATGAGCACAAAGGGGACATGTAGGAAATAAGGGAAGAAAAATGATTCATGGGTTTTTGTTCTACCAACCAGTCCCCTTTGTGGATTTCTCAATTCTTTTTAGCAGCAACTTCCTGGATACAGCTCTTGACTAATTTCTGACTCCTCGGTGCCCTTGTTTTTCTTTTTAGAACTCTCCTCCTCATCCTGTGGTCTTGCTTTCAAGCTTTAGGGACAGTTAATGAGCTAGTGCTACGATTTGGGGGGAAAAGCTGATCTCCATTTAAATATCAACTGTCACTGTCATGTGACCCTGAGCATTAGCAACCCTCCCCCAGGTACCCACATGCCCAGATACACACATACGTGAGGACTCAAGGTCTAGTCACAATGTAATCAGAACTCATGTTCTCTAAAGAAAAGAGGATGGGTGAATCCTTGTTCAAAGATACTCTTGCCAATTCTACTTAACATAGTACTGAGAATCCTAGGGAGAACAATTAGGCAAGAAAATGATATTAAAAAAAGCATCCAAATTGGAAAAGCAGAAGTGATATTGTCTCCGCTTGCTAGCAGCATGATTTTATATACAGAAACTCTAATGACTCAACCAAAACAACTGATCGAACTTATAAACAAATTTAGTAAATTTGCAGGATACAAAATTAACATAGAAAAACCAGTAGCATTTCTATACACCAACAATGAAGTATCCAAAAAGAAATTAAGACAAAAATTCCCTTTGACATAACTACAAGCAAATATATGAAAGAAAATTTAACCGAGAAGCTTAAAGATCTTCATGCTGAAAACTATAAAATATTGAAGAATGAAATTAATGAATTCAGAAATAAATGGAAAGATGTCCCATGTTCATGAATTGGAAGAATTAATATTGTAAAAACATCTATACTTGCTAAAGCAATTTTATGTATTCAATGCAATCCTTACCAAAATCCCAATGACATTTTTCTCTGAAGTAGAAAACAAGTCCTAAGATTTGAATGGAAATACAAGACTCTCAATAGCCAATGTAACCTTGAGCAAAAAGAAAAAGCTGGAGGCATCAACCAAATGTTTTCAAAATCTCCTCCAAAGGAGTAGCAATCGATACAGCAAGGAATTGGCATGAAAACAGACAACAATCAACAGAGCAGGAAACGGAGCAAAGAAATAAATCCAAATTTTTTTTTTTTTTTTTTTTTTTTTTTTTTGAGACAGAGCCTAAAGATATCACCCTGGGTAGAGTGGCGTGGTATACAAAGCTCACAGCAACCTCTAATTCCTGGGCTCAAGCGAGTCTCCTGCCTCCGCCTCCCAAGTAGCTGGGACTACAGGCGCCGGCGACAACACCCGGCCATTTTTTTTTTGGTTGCAGCCATCGTTGCTGTTTGGCGGATCTGG
>CAUYRH010017211.1:0-35453 GCA_963574655.1 Perodicticus potto
CCAAAAGCTTAGTGTTGTGACCTGTTTTAAGAATAAAGTATCTTGAAATTAAAAAAAATAAAATGTGGATACAATTTACCAAATTGAACTGGCTGAACTGCAGAATTGTGACTCTCTGAAAGACGCATTCAAGTCAAGCAGCCTTCCTAATTTCTCTGCATCTCTCCCCTCTGAGACATATCCTAATCTCAGGAACCATGCACTCAAAATGGCAACCTTCTTTGGCAGCACTTATGTCTGTGAACAGACATTTTCCAGAATGAAACATCTGAAATCTCCAACCAAATTGAGACTAACTGATGCACACTTGCATCACTTGTTACAACTAGCAGTGACAAATATGGAACTAGACATTGAGCATCTCATTAGCCAAAAGCAGATACTGGTAAGTTTGTTGGTTTTAACTTTATTTGTTCTTCATTTTAAATATTGTATTTGTTCCTGTTTTGTTTTTTTACTTCAAAATAAGATATGTGCAGTGTGCATACGAATTTGTTCATAGTTTTTTTTTTTAAACTATAATCCGACCCACCAATGGTCTGAGGGACAGCGAACTGGCCCCCTGTTTAAAAAGTTTGAGGACCCCTGCTGCAGAGTGACCAGGGAGACCAGGCAGTGTGCCTCCAGTCCAGTCTCTGAGAGCCTGCCTGCCTGTGCCTTATTGGGCATGTTATTTGATATCTCAGTCTCTGTTTTTCTGATCTAGAAAAAGGAGATTAAAAGTACACATACCGATTTCATGGGAGTGTACTGCAGATAAAATTAGAGAGACCAGGCAAGGAAGCAAGAGCCATCCTGGCCTGCCTAAGCTTGGTGGTTTTCAAGGCAATGTGCATGATCTTTGGATGCAGGAGGATTTTAGACTCAGTCCCATCTCTCAGCTTCTCACCAATCACCTGTCCTTAGGCCCGTCATTTCTTCAAGCCTGACACCGGCCTTTGCACAATCTCTGCCTGTGGGCAGTAGCAGCCTCTCTCTTTACACTCTTCTCTCAGGACCGAAAGCAGGGCTGAGACTGAACCAGCACTGAACCAGCCCTGACCCAGAATCCCCACTCTCGGGAAGGACTTGGCGGGCACTTTCACAGAGGGTACCTTCCGCTGAAGGGGCCTAGGGGAGGGGCAGGCAGACATAACGTAGCAACTGGGGGGTCTACCTGGATTAGAATCATTTGGAGAATTTTTAAAAACACCCATAGATGGAGAAGGCACTTACAGCAATTAATCAGCATCTCGGGCAATGCTGATGTGAGCTATGGCTGAGGAACAGGGCTTCAGACTATCCTCAGAACGGTGTGCAGTATACTTTCAACTTAGAAATTGCTGGATGATGAGGACATCATTTTGACCAGAAATAAAAATTCCAAATAAATATACTTGGTGGCTCTTCAAAATTAAGTCCATGGCCTCGAATTAGCTTTCACACTCAACAGTTTGGCATCACTTTGGCAATCCACACACTCATCTCGTTCATAACTGACTGTACACGGACCTGCTCTCACCCCCAGCTTCCAGCCATCCCCTGTGGTCCCTCCCCAGAAGTCTTGGCCGAGCAGTCAGCTGAAGGTTTCATCCACAAAATCAATAGTCACTGCAGCAGCTGGATGCTGCTTCCTTTACCTGGAACAGTTAGGTAAAGTGCCCACCTGGTGCCTCACCCCCCAGGGAAGGCAGCCAGGGCTTCTAGGCCCCTGCCTGGGGCTCCTCCCAGCTTCACTCTTCACACCTTAAACAAATGTCTGAGGACACATTTCACTGGAATTTCTTGTCTTTTGAATCTTTGGTATCATTTCATGGTTTACAAAGCACCTCCCTTAAGGCCTTCTGCAACTTTAGCTGGAGTCATGAGAACCTGAAGGATGCCACAGGTGTCACCAGAAAGGGTGTCTGGAAGGTCTGTGGGGCACTGCAGTTCAGGAAGGTGGCTGCTCTCTGATACCCACTAGCCTGCTTGCCTGGGCCCTCCTGCCCTGGCCTCTCACCTATAACATGAGGACAGTGAGGGTGATTCTTCCGCCGGACTCCAGTTGAGTGTATTGAGGAAATAAATCCTAGCAGGACAGAATCCTCCACGAGGAACAAAAAATAAAAAAAGCAGGTTCCTGAATGACTAAGCCCACTTATACCTGAGTGCAATGCCTTGTAGATTACCTGTGAAGAGAGTTTGCACAGAAATCCCACCCAGGCAGGTGGGAGCCTGCTGCCACCGCCTCCTAGGCCCTTTATTTTTAACCACAACACAAAGTACTCAGGATTCACGGCCTTTGCCTTTCCACAGAGTATTAACAGTGCCATTGCTGCATCTTGTTTTATAAAGTTTATCCTGAACTCACTCACTTGGGACTTCCGGTTTTTAATTGCCTTTATACAGGAAATAATAAAACTTCAGCTATCTTTCCTGCTAGCGGATGGTTCCATCAGGCTAAGGTTAAAGCCTTCTTGGATGCTTACATTTCCAAAGGGATGCATCCAGACAAATGCAAAGTATTTCTGGATTTTCAAACTGGCTTATCTTTACAAATATTTATGCCTATATCGAAAGATTAGAGAAAGAACTCATAAGCTAGGTTTCTCTTAGAAATGCTCTAGGATGAGTAGGGGAAGCTCTCACGTTCACCATTATAATATTAAATAAGATGGTATGTGTGAAGTGTCCTGCCCATAGAAAGAACACAGTAATGATAACAACAAAGTCCCCTGAGGGTGATAAGAAGCACAGGCTGAAGTGCCCCTGGGCCC
Organism: Perodicticus potto; assembly: GCA_963574655.1. NCBI lineage: Eukaryota > Metazoa > Chordata > Mammalia > Primates > Lorisidae > Perodicticus > Perodicticus potto. The sequence continues at coordinate 2,739 of CAUYRH010017211.1, forward strand.
TTGGGGGTCTCGGCTGGGACCCTGGCACAGAAACCCAAGACTTGTCTAACTCTTGAAAGTCTCTGCCTTAGTGGGGTGATGGTGAGTCTCTGAGCAGATGACCCTGTGTGGTGGAAAGGGAGAAGCACTCACAGTCCCCATGTGGCACTGTGACCTGTGGAGGCCTGGCCAACGACCCTGCTGCAGCATCCCCACCCACCACGCCCGCCGCTGGGGAGAGGGACTGGGTTGAGGGGAGCTGAGCCCCTGTCTGCATCCCTGTAAGTGACGGAGCTTCCAGGGCTAGGTCCCTATTCACCTAGTCCTTCCAAACATCGAACCATTGGGAACGGGAGGAGGCTGGAACCAGGCTTTTACTGATGTCCCACAGCCCTGTATGTAGCATTTTTCTCCTCTTGTTTAATTCTTCCCCTCTGAGAGATAAATATTATCACCTCTGCATAGAGAAGATGAAAGATGACCCATTCAAGAAACAATCAAGGTCCTACACTAGGAAGGACCATTTCTCGGAAGGGCTACAGCCTGCCCGAGCCTTCCTGGGAATCAGCCAGAGCGTCTAAGAGTAAGACCTTGAAATTACTTCAGACTCCTCTAGAAAGTTAGCTAAACTCTTCAGGTTAGTAAATACCCATTGTGAACATACAGAGCAAATTCCTTCTCCTGATGTATAAATGGTAACGTTTAGGGGGGTATTCCAAAACACTTTCCTAATTTTTTGTTTTCATATACTGAACGGTGTCTATTATTCTGTAGCAATCACCATGCCCCCAAGCAGGTGTTCTTGTCGGGTAGCTGAGGGCAGAGGCAGGGCAATCCTGTGATTGTCTGATTGTCTCACAGGCCAGGAAGCAAGACAGCAGCTGGACACAGTTTTTGTCAGAACACAGGGATGGGAGATACTGGGCATTACTGTTGTTTTTATAGCAGCAAAATTATGTTATGGTCACAGATGTAGATGCTACTTTCCTTCCTATTTGCTGGGTCTGGGAGGGGGGCCCAACCTTAGAGAATAGAAGGGTCTTGTGGAGTCACTGTGGGCATGGAAAGGGCTTCCTGAAACCCAGACTGTGGTCAGTGGTCCCCTCCTGAACCTGACCTTGGGCCCGCAGGTTCTGCAGGAGGCTGCAGCCCAGTCCCCAGTAACAGGAAGTGGCTTCACCACCTTCACCATCTACTGGGTTCACAGCCAGGGCTCAACTGGGTCTCTGGCCAAGGCAGATCTGGGCAAGTCCTTATTGTCTACTGGCTCATCATCATTACTACTGTTAACACTTAGTCACTAGATGAGTGACAGAGGGCTGGTCCTGCTGAGGGCTGAGTACACATGCAGCTGACCCTTCTCCAGCTGCATCATGGGGGCAAGGCATGGCTGTCCCAGAGGACCCTGGGCCTCTGCTTGCAAAATGCAGGGAGAATTATTCCTGTAGGAGCCTCAGGTTACTCTGACACAGTGAAAAATAATGCCTCCTTCCAAGTGGATGCCTCCACTGGCCCTGTACCCTGTGCCAAAGCCAGGCTGAGCTCCCTGGATGAGCATGGGGCCCTGCTCCTCTTCCTGACAAATTCCAGAGCACTTGGGGTCTGGGGCCTGCTGAGGAGGGCAAGGCACAGTGGTCAGAGAAGGACCCCGCTGTCCAGGCACAGCACCCAGGCTGTGGGAGGGCATTGGGGCCCACAGCACCCAAGTAGCAGACCCCTCCAACCTCACATGATAACAATTGGGCCATCTGTGGCACCTGACCAGGGGGGCATGGGAACCTGGACTCTGGTCAACGGGACCCCCAGAATTCTAGCCCTGAGCCTGCCAGGTGCCAGACATCCTGTACAGACCACCAGGCTATTGCCAGCCTTGAGGGCTTTGAGGAACTTGGACTCCAGAAATGCCTGGCCTAAACTACACTACAAACCTGACTCCCACAAATATTTTTATTCCTTTTTCCCTCTTTCTTTTTTGTTTCTTTCTTTTCTTTTTCTGTTTCTTTCTTTTTCTTTTTCACTAGATGGGTGACCAGCCCTCTGTCACCCATCTAGTGACTAACTGTTAACAGTAGCAATGATGATGAGCCAGTAGAGAATAAGGACTTGCCCAGATCTGCCTTGGCCAGAGACCCGGTTGAGCCTTGGCTGTGAACCCAGTAGATGGTGAAGGTGGTGAAGCCACTTCCTGCAGCTCTTACTCTTTGTCACCCTGGGTAGAATGTCATGGTGTCATAGCTCACAGCAACCTCGAGGGAACCCAAGGTTGGGTTCCCTTCTTCCACATCCCTCTTCCAGGGACTCTTAGGCTCAAGAGACCCTCTGGGCTCAATCTCCAAGTAGGTGGGACTACAGACACTGACCACGATGCACAGCTAGATTTTCTATTTACAGTAGAGATGGGTCTCACTCTTGCTCTGGCTGGTCTCAGACTCCTGAGCTCATGCAATCCACCTCCCTTAGCCTCCCAGAGAGCTAAGATTATAGGTCTGAACCACCATGCTCAGCCTGAAAAGTTTTATTTTATTTCAATAATATTACTACTGGGTGGGCATGGGGGCTCACACCTGTAATCCTAGCACCTCGGGAAGCAGAGGTGGGTGGATTGTGTAAGCTCAGGAGTTTGAGACCAGCTTGAGCTAGAGTGAAACCCCTGTCTCTAAAAATAGCCTGGCATTGTGGTGGGCACCTACTAGTTGGGTGTCCCAACTACAAGGGAGGCTGAGGCAAGAGGATCCCTTGAGCTCAAGACTCTGAGGTTGCTGTGAGCTCTGACACCACAGCACTGTACTGAGGGTGACAAAGAGAGACTCTGTCTCAAAAAATAAATAAATAAATAAAATAATATAACTACCATTTATGGTGTGAGCAAGTAAAAGGAATGATCAGATGGAAAATCAACCCAAAGAAAAATATCAAGTAAAGTAGAATAACTTTACTACTTTAAAGTAGAACATTGGTTGGGCCCCTTAATCTCAGAATTCTAGCTTTCAGAATTGTGAGTTAATAAATTTTTGTTGTTTAAGCCAATAATAATAATAATAATAACGTTGGCTGGGCATGGTGGCTCATGCCTTGTGATCCTAGCACTCTGGGAGGCCAAGGTGGGTGGATTACCTAAACTCACAGGTTCAAGACCAGCCCAAGCAAGAGCCAGACCCTGCCTCTAATGCCAGTGGCATGGCTGGGTGTTGTAGTGGGCGCCTATTGTCCCAGCTACTTGGGAGGCTTAGGCAAGAGAATTCTTTATGCCCAAGAGTTTGAGGTTGCTGTGTGCTATGACGTCATGGTACTCTACCAAGGGTGACAAAGTGAGACTATGCCTCAAAAAAAAAAAAAAAGTAGAATAAAATCATAGGTAGCCATGAGAAATATTAGCAGGTTGTACTGTGTCTCTGGCATGGACGGCTGCTGGGCAGCTTCAGCACATGCGGGTGCTACACATGCCAGTGTGCGGGACACCCTGGGGTGAGCACCTCTTCTCTGAGCATGTGCCTGCACCTGCCCCTCCACACGTGAGCTCCTCATTAGCTATCTAATGTGCATCCTCAGAAGGGCCTCCTGCAGCACCACCTCTCACACACAAGGGCTCCCTTCTTCCACATCCCCTTCCAGGAAGAGGCCGTTTGCATGAGGTTATTTGCCTCCTTTCCCCTGGCTGTTATCACACTGTAGCTAGCTTGCATGTGGCTCTTCTCATGCAATATTATATCAGAAGCGTTTTCCATGTTGCACAGTCTTGAAATAATTTCCATCTGTAAGGGTTGGTTGTCTCCGTGGTGTTTGAATGAATACTGTTAGACACATAGCTCTTTCCTTTATTGGATGGGTAGTTACTTTGGAGAAATAATTCCTGTAAGTGGGATAAGTGGGTCAAAGCATATCCATGTTCACACTTTTATTTTTAATTTCAAAATGAAGAGAGTACAAATGTTTTTGCTACATGGATAGCTTTCCTAACGCTCAGATCAGAGCTATCAGTGTCCATTGCACCTGTTAGGTGGGTTTTTACCCTTTTTTCCCCACTCTGTCCACTTCAATCGGCCAGGCCTTGTGATCCCAGCACTCTGGGAGGCCAAGGCAGGTGGATTACCTGAACTTCCCTCTGTGCCCATCCACTAGTTCCGGATTATTAGAGAGCATACGCGGTGTTAGTTTTTCCTTTCCCGGGATACTTCACTGAGGATAATGGTCTCCAGTTTCATCCAAGTTGCTGCAAGAGACATGTTCACACTTTTTAACTGCCCACTCTTTGCTCTTAATATACAATGAAGATGAAAAACACAGTGGAAAAATGGCAGAGGATCTGCCTATTATCTCAGAGAAAAGAAATACATTTGTCCACAGCATACGAGACGCTCAATTCAATCTCCTATAACCAAGGGCCTGAAAGTGTGGTCCTGAAAGGACGCCCCCTGCTGGTGAGGTCTGGGGAAACAGCCACATTCACTGTACTCTTTGCAGACAGGTGGATGACAAGTCTTGCATACTTATTGAGCACTTGAAATGTGGCTGGTGCAACTAAGGGACTGAATTTTTAATTTCATTTGCTTTTTTTAAAAAACTTTAAATAGCCACATGTGGTTGCTGGCTACTGTATTGGACACGTGTTGTCCTGGAGGCTGGACATGAGGAGGTCCAGCAGCCTGGGCTACTTTGAGAACTTTGATGAAGTGAGGGCACCATGTGGGTTGTTGCCAAACAGACCAGTCAGCCACCGCTCAGGGTGTTGTGTGTGCAACACGAGAGGAATCGAGAGCAAGGAACAGTGGGAAGGGGCAGACAAGGGGCTGTGGAGTGTGGCACCGGCCCAGGTCTATATATGGGACCAGCACAGGCCGATAGGGCTCTGGCTGTATCTGAAAGGGGTGAGCACCACTTCAGGCTTGGGTGAAGTCTGGCTGAGGGGCTACCACTGACGGTCTTTGCTCTCTTGGGCTTGTGGGAACTGGAGCACGTGCCTGGTCCTGGCAACTGGATTGGCTGGCCAACATTTTCTGGTCATTCCCAGCCCGGATATATGCACCCACAGTCACGTGGTGATTTCCTCCATGACTTTCACTGAGGCTGCAATCGGCATTCTGCAGGCTTTATGCGAGAAGACCAGTTCTTGGTATAATTAAGCAATTACACTTACTGAGTGGAAGTTCACAAACATTTAGGGAGCACTACTCGGTGAAGGCCATGCTCCAAACACTTAGGCGGCCCAGAGGAGCAGGAAGCATCCTTGATCCATGGAACTGGCCTGCTGCCTCAAGGTCCTGCCAGCCAGGGCAGGGCTGTGACAAGGTGGAGGCTCGCTGCTCTGGCTAACAGGGAGCAGGGGAGGCATTCTGGTGAAGGAAAGGGCTCCACACCCTACAGGTGAGATGGGAGCCAGGCTCCTGGGATGAGGGGACGGGGTAGGAGGAGTGCTCCAGGAAGGCAGTGAGGTTTGGTGAAAGTGCTGTCTGTGGGTGGGAGGCAGGAGAGGAAGCCAGCAGGGGACCAGCAGTCCCACCTCCTGAGCCTGCCTCTTGGCTTTTCACCCAGGTCCCTAACTTTACTTGCATGTTAATGTTACAGAAGCAGCACAGGATCCACGGGCTAAGTGGAAATTCCTCACCCTCCTCCCTTCTGCTGCATGAGATGAGATTTCTATCACCAACATGCAGGAGCTTTTAGTAGCATGTTTTGCTTCTAAAGGTAATGGGACACATAAGCATAGGAGGAGGTGAAGAGCACTGAATGAAAACGAGAGGAATCGTGCAAAGCAGCACCCTACCAGTGGGATTCAATGAACCCAGTTCTCTCAGGACTTTGAAGTCTAGAACAAATACCACACAGTACAGTTAGTCAGAAAGGAGGAAGGAGTAACTCCTGCCTGCAGGGGTCATCAGATGCTGCCCTACTTGGAAAATGGCAGGTGAGTCTGTTACTGCTCCACAATGCCGGCAGAATACAAGGAACCTGAGTATAATGCTGGCGGCGGACCCCTGAGCCCTCTCATCCCACAGGGCGTGTGAGAGCCCAGACGGGTGCTGCACACACAGTGGGGTGCTTCACGGAGAGGAGCTCTGACCTCGGGGAACATTCCAGAGGGAGGTATCACCTTCTGCAAGGTTTCCTGCTTCAAACACAACTCTGAAAATGGCCCAGTGGTCAGGCCTTGCATTCTTGGACTATCTAGAATGTGAGGTCTGACGATTAAGCTTGGGAACTAGCCACAGTGAGCTAACATTGGCAGCACTGTACAAACAGCTTGGTTAGGTGCCATAACCTTGGTATAACAGAGTTTCACAGCTGTTTGTGTCAACGTGCGACAGCATCTTGCTGAGGGGGGTTCATTATCGTTTCATGTTTTCATGTGCCGTCTCAAGAATTTCAGAGCTTCAGTTAGAGCAATGAACAAACATTAAATTTCTTGTTAAACTTGGCAAAGAGGGCGGCACCTGTGGCTCAAAGGAGTGGAGCGCCAGCCCCATATACCAGAGGCGGGGGGGGGGGGGTTCAAACCCTGCTCTGGCCAAAAACTGCAAAAAAAAAAAAAAAAAACAAAAAAACAACCTAAACTTGGCAAAGAGTGGAAGTGAAATAAGGGAAATGTTAGTCCAAGTTTATGGGAATGATTCCATAAGGAAAACAGCAGTGTATAGATAGATTAAACATTTTTCTGAGGGAGAGAAGGCATCACTGATGAAAACAGGTCAGGGTAGCCAGTAACAAAAACAGAAGAACATTGCAAAAATTCATCAAATTTTGCATCAAAAGCATCGGCTGACTGTAAGACGAGCAATAGCAGATCAAGTAAATATTGATAGTGAAACAGAAAAATCTTTTTCTTTTTTTTTTTTTTTTTTTGAGACAGATTCTCACTCTGTTGCTCCAGGCTATAGTGCAGTGGCATCATAACTCACAGCAACCTCAAACTCCTGGGCTCAAGCCATTCCCTTGCCTCAGCCTCCTGAGTAGCTGGGACTACAAGCGCTTACCATAATGTCTGGTTAGTCTTTCTTTTCTTTTCTTTTTTTTTTAGTAGAGATGGGGTCTAGCTCTTGCTCATGCTGGTCTTGAGCTCCTGAGCTCGAGCAATTTACCTGGGTTGGCCTCCTGGAGTGCTAGGATTAGAGGCATAAGCCCCTGCTCCTGACCAGAGAAAACAAGAAAATCTTGGCCAGCAACTCATGGCCATATCAAAACAATGCACCAGCTTTACAAGACACTGTGAGGGCATTTTTAGCTAGTAAACAAATAACTGTATTGGAATACACTCCCTACTCATCTGATCAGTCCCCCCAGTGACTTTTTTCTTTACTGGAAGATAAAGACATGTTGATGTCACTCAAGACATCAAGGTCGGCTCAGTGCCTGTGGCTCAAATGGCTAAGGCACCAGCCACATACACCTGAGCTGGCAGGTTCGAATCCAGCGCAGGCAGGCCAAACGACAATGATGGCTGCAACAAAAAACAGCCCGCATTGTGAAGGGCGCCTGTAGTCCCAGCTACTTGGGAGGTGGAGGCAGGAAAATCGCTTGAGCCCAGGAGTTGGAGGTTGCTGTGAGCTGTGATGCCACGGCACTCTACCCAGGGCAACAGCTTGAGGCTCTGTCTCAAAAAAAAAAAGACATCAAGGTAATATAATGACAGCTCTGACAGCCATTCCAGAAAAAGAGTTCCAAAACTGTTTTGAAGGGTGCTGGAGTCCATGTATAGCTTCCCAAGGGAGTATTTCAAAGGCGACCATAGCGATATTCAGTACTGAGGTTTTGATATTCAGTAGCACTTTTTCTAGAAAGAGTTCACGAGCTTAAATTATCAGACTGCATGTAAGTTTCCGGTGGTTGCCATAACAAATTGCTATAAATTGCATGGTTCAAAACAACAGACATTTATTTTCTCACAGCTCTGAAGTCCGGAAGTCTGAAATCCTGGGGTTGGCAAGGTTGGTTCCTTCTGCTGGCTGTGAGGGAGAAGCTGCTCTGTGGCCCCCTTTGGCATTCCTCTGTGTGCAGGCATGTTGCCCCCTCTGCCTCTGTCCCCAATGGCCTTCTGTCTCTCAGTGTCCCTCTCCTTTCTCTTATAAGGACTTCATTGGATTTAGGGCCCATCCTAATCCAGATGATCTCATTTTGACGTACTTAATTATAGTTACAAGGACTCAACTAAGGTCACCTTGACAGGTTCCAGGAGCTAGGACTTAGACATAACTTTTGGGGACCACCATTTGACCCTCTGCCCCCAGCAAACACGTGTAGGAGAGTGAGGCACCCATGGAGAACCATCTTTCCCAACATCGTGAAGAGGGTTTTTATGTCAACCTGAGGCCACAATTAACGTGTGCAATGACATGGGTGTGGAAAGGTGAAGGGGACATTAGAGATAAGGAATCATGTTTTACAAGAGATCAGGAAGCCTGGCAGTAAGTGATGTGGGATAAATCAACTGCACACCTGCTAAGTGCCAGTGCTGTTCCTGAGGCTGGGAATACAGCTGAGAATATAACAAAAACACCTGCCCTCATGAAACTATATTCTGGTCAGGACAGATGGGCAGCAAACATTAAGAGGAAATTTTTCTAATTATTAGGAGTAGAATCCAGGAGAAAAGTCTCCTAGGGCAAATGCCTGAAGGTTTGGGTCAGAGCAACAGGAGAGAGGGAGCTGATATTAACTTCTCTCCCATCCCAGGAGTGTTAGTGGGAAAGAATACCAGGACTTCAGTTTTGGAAATGTGACGCTTGAGAGGTTCAAGGGCAGATGCTGAGATCTGGAGTTCTGTGACCTATGGTTGAGTTAGAGGTAAAGAATTTAGTTTTCACTGTTTAGAAGGAATTCAAAGCCTTGCGGCTGGTGTGTGTTGGGATAAAGAAGAGGGCTGAGGGCCAAGCACTCTGAGTGGTGGAGAACAAACAGCAAGAGAGAAGAGTGGCTGGTGAGGCGAGGAAGGAGGTAAGCCTGGGGTCCAAGGAGGAACAGATGCTGGTGGCTGAAGGCACCAGCGGCTTGGGCTCAGCAACACAGAGGCCAGTGCTGACCTCACCAGGAGCAAGCCTGGGAGGTGGGAGCAGGGGAGTGGGAGACAGAAAGAGGAAAAAGAGAAACTAGGCAGCACTTGGACATGAAGTGAGCCCAGTTGCAGACCCCACTGCAAGGTCCCGAGTGCAAGATGCTTATTGGAAAGTACCAGGCAGTGAGTTGGGGAAGGGAGACATCAGCTCCCGCTATGCCCAGTCCTCCTGGGAAAACTCGGGAACCCATGAAAATACACACCTCAGCTATCCCACTGGTAACCAGTTATTTATGCATCACCTGTCATTCACTGGCTGAAGGCTGCTGAGGGGACAGAAAGGGAGTTTGTTCCAAGGCACTTGTAAACCACCAAAGATGCAGCCCTCACCCAGAGTTTTCTGGCTGGCTGGGAGTCTGGAGGGAAAGTCAGCGGGTTAGCCCACCAGGGTGGGGGGGTGTGTGGGGCTCTGCACAGCTGGGGATCTGTTTCTGTATGTCTGGGCATCTAACTAGGGGTCCATCTGGTGTCATTTGGCGTCTCTGTACTGATCTCTCAGGCGGGGGCTGGTTTTTCAGCTTGGTGGTCTATCTCTCTGGCTGCGGGGTGGGGGTGGGGGTGTCTCCAGTCCCACACACTTCCCTTCTGAGAGTCTGGCTATGTCTGTCCAAGTTGTCCGTCCAGCTGGCTATCTGGGGACCTTTTTGTCTCTCTGGGGTCAGTCTGCTTGGCTCTGTGTGAATGGTTAGGAGTCCAGCCATCTCTCAGGAGGTCACCTCAGTGTCTCAGTGACTGAGGCTCACACACCAATCTGTCACATAGTGAGGGAAGAAGTCTCTGGAAGCCCTTCTGTCCCTTCCCTGCTTTACCACTCAGGGGCCATACCCCTTCCTGATGCCTCACCAGCCTCAATGCTGTAGTCATTAGGGCAAAGCCCCAACTTTATTTTGATCCAGGCCCAGTGTCCCCATCCCCAAGGTGAGGCAGAGCAGAGCACGGCTGTCAGCAGAAGTCCAGCGCTCTTGTGGAGAGAAGGCAGGCGGTGGCGCAGCGCTCACACCCGGGTCCACTCGGCAGGGGGGTCCCGGGGCCCCTTCGGCTTCCCAATGCGCAGGTTGAAGCCTGGACAGGAGGGGCGCTGTCGGTCTCGTGCAGAGCTCAGACGGGACGAGCTAAGCAAGCGCGGAAGGCCATCCCCACACCTCCAGGTCTGTCCGGTTTAGTGCCGCCGCAGGACTCCCATCCCCAAATCCCAAATTCCTGGGGTTCTCTCAAAGTTGCTGAGAATCCCAGCGACCCAGGCTCTGGCTTACCTAGCCCACTGGTCTGAGCTCCACCCGTCACGTCCTCGTAGGCGCCTGACGCGGCCGGGCTTTGGTCAGCAGAGACTGCGGGCAGGAGACCCCCACGCGCGTCAGCCCCAGCAACCCCGCGGAGTCCCAAGACCCCACCCACGATGCTTCCTCTCTAGGCAGAGGCCAGCCGAGGGCGCGCCCAGCCGGAGGGGGCGTGTGGGAGGGCCTCGGGGCCCGGAGTAACAAGCGTCCAAGCGCGGCCGAGACCTGACCTGTGGGTCACCCTCTCTGCGGCCGCCGCGGCGTGACCAATGACAGGCGGTAGTCCAGAGGGCGTGTCCAGGAAAGGCCGGACACCAGCCTCGGGGGCGTGGCCCGGCCGGGCTGAGCGCGGGGGTCCTCGTGGCTCCTCGGAAAGGAGCTAGGGGCGGTTGTGACCCTCCCAGCCCCGCGCCGGCACCGGCCTCGACTCACCGCAGCCGGGCAGCGTCCCGCGCGCGTCGTCGGTGCCCGCCCCGGGCCGCTGGGCGCGCGGCGTCACCTGGCTGTAAAGCGGCCCCTCCTCCGCGCTGCGCGCCCGCGCCCCGGGCCCGGCGCCCGCGGGGGCCCCGCGCTTCTGCACCACCGCGTACGTGTCGGCCATGGTGAGCGCCGGGGCCCCGGGCAGCGAGATGCTCCTGCGGGCGGGCAGGGTGCGGAGGAAGTGAGAGGCCGCGCGGGGCGGGGGTGGGGGCGGGGGCGACAGCAAACCGCGGCTTCCTTCCCGCGCGGGCGGAGCCGTGGGGGGGGCGGCCCGGAGGGCGGAGGGGTCCCTGAGTGAGCGAGGAGGGGCGAGGGCACCGGCCCGACAGGTGAATGGGCGCGGAGTTGCTACTGAGGGTTGGTCGTTTCTACATAAATGTTCTGTTCATTGAATAAATTGAGGAAGTGGCCTGGAGGAAGCCTTGGTGCCCGCGTCACCCAGCACGACTCCGGACAGGTGGGCGGGATTAAGAAATATGTGCTGAGTTGATTAATAACCGGAGGACCCAGGGCGAGAACCCCAGGACACAGCGCCGGCCTTGGAGGCGGAGGCCGCGGTGCCCCTGTGTAGCAGAGGCGCCCTGGGGAGGGTTCCCAGAGCTCAGCTCAAAGAAAGGGCCGGCGAATATTTGGTGAACTGAACTATAAGGAAGCGGGAGCTAGTGTTTCAAGAGGGAGGGAAGAGCCTCTGGGCCTCACTGCTTGGACAGGGAAGAATGTGGGTACCTGAGGACCCCGCCTGGCGAGCGGGGTATGGCGAGGAGCCCCTGCGAAGTCCGGAGGGAGAGGGCGTCGTCGTGGAGTGGGACGAAGTTCTGGGGGAAAGCAGGAGGGGAGGGCCGCGGGGCTTTGGAGGGAACTAGCCAGACTTCTGATGGGGCTTGGATAAGCCGGAGAAGGGGCGAGGGGACCAGCCCGACAGGTGAATGGGCGCGGAATTGGTACTGAGGGTTGGTCGTTTCTACATAAATGTTCTATTCATTGAATAAATTGAGGAAGTGGCCTGGAAGGGGAGGAAGGGTGGGGGTCCGGGGGTGACCTCAAGAGGTACGCGAGGTGCCCGTGTAAGGAACCAGCGCCTGCTCCCTGCGGAGTCAGGGGCCCTGGTCTCAGGGAAGAGAAAGGTGGGGGGCCTCCGTACCTCCTTGAGGTTCTGGTAGTGGAGGCTGGCGTTCTGGAGCGCCGAGCGGAACATCTGAGCCACCGTGTGGTACAGGAACCTGTACTGCCCCTGTGGGCATGAGCGGTCATCAGGAAGCTGGGACAGGGAGGAGGCCGGAAGGGTCGGCCTGTGTCCCTGGGAAAGGACCCCGAGGCTCGCACCTCTGTCTGCACGGCTGCGGGTCGCTGCTTCCGCATCTCCAGGACCACGTCGAAGAGGCTGAAGTTAGGTGGGATGGTCTGGAGTGGAGAGACGGGCCGGTGAGCGGGCCTGTGGCTGTGGGAAGCACATTGCCTGTGCCCGGGACGCCTTCCTACCTGGGTCAGGAGCAGCTGCCTTACATAATCCACGGTGCACAGAACGCCGGTCCGCCCGCAGCCCGCGCTGACAAGGGAGAGGCAGAGCCCTGGTCAGGACCTGCCCACGACACTTTTTAGGGGCACTTGGGAAGTTGGTGTCATTGGGGCACAGAAAGTGTCCCACAATAGGGACTTCTGGCCGCGTGATTTAAAGCGCCCAGTGCAACATGGAACTGTGGGGCCCCTTGCTTTAAAAGTGTTGAGATTTAACAGATGGCAACGACAGAGGAACGAGTCAAGTTCAGGGCCCTTCTGAGTGCGGGACTCTGTGCAGCTACACGGGATGCTCATCCTTGAAGCCCGCCCTGGAGTTGCAAAAGCAGAACAGGGGTTTGACTAAGGAGCAGAAAGAAACGACAAGCTTGACAAGGAATTTCTCCCTTTACAAAAGGAAACGGTAAGAGATGGGAATAAAGAGAAAGATAGGTAACAAAATAAATGGGGCACTTGGGGTTGGAGGTGAGCACCGTAGTGGGGGACAGGTTGCAAGACTTCTTAATTCTCAGAGTCACCAGATTACAACTGAAACAGGAACAACTTCTTAATGAACATATGCTGAGCAACAGCTGTGCTAAGCACTTACTCCACAGCTGAGTCTGTGCTCAACAAATGCTGACAGTTTCCGTCCTGCTGGTGAGCAAGTATGGCGGCAGGTTTCTCTGACTACAAGACTGGCCCTGGGTTCTGCCTCCCTCTGCCCTGCCCCTCTGCCTCACCAGACCCTCAGGAGGGCCATTGCCTAAACCTGCAATGGACACAGAGCGGTCCAGGGCCAGATCCCTGGAGGCGATGGGCTTCCTCCACCATGGCCAGTATGTGGTCAGCACTGCTGGGGACCCCGCGGTCTGGCCAGGACATATATTGCAGCTGGTGCACAGAACGGGATTCCTGGAAACAGAAAACGAGGAGTGAAGCATAAGAAAGAAAAGCATCCATTGAGCCCTTACCGCAGCCAGGCCCAGAGCTAAGCATCTTTCATTTAAGGCCATCTGATAATAACTGAGGAGGTGAATGCTTTTGTGGATGTCCACTTTACAGAGAGAGAAGCAGGCAGGAGACGTTATCCCCATGCAGGACCCCACTTCACAGCCTCTGTCCCGTCAGTACCTTCTGGAATGTGACCTGGAGCGTCCTGAGCATCATATCTTCATTTAGCCACTGCTCCTTTGTCTACAGATGGGGGGGAGGCAAATGGGAAGAAGGAGGAGAACAAAGATCACGGTGCCAAAAGACACGTTCATAGAAAGGAAAGCATTCCTTACTAAAAATCAAATATTTTTATGTTCTTTTTTTTTTTGGCCGGGGCTGGGTTTGAACCCGCCACCTCCGGCATGTGGGGCCAGTGCCCTACTCACTGAGCCACAGGCGCAACCCCTAAAAATCAATAGCTCAAACATCCCCCAAAGTGTTCAGGAAGCAAACATTTGACAGAGGGAAGAAAGAGGAATTGTTATAAAAATTGAAAACATGCCCATTTACAGTGAAAATGAAAATTCTAAAAAGTTTTATTGTATTTATTAAGCACTAACTGTACATATGACTAGAGAGTTCTTTAGAAATGGTAAGAGAAGTAAGGATTTCAAGAAACCTGGCACGCACAGATGACAGAGATAATAGAGACATTTTACAGAGATCACTTGTAGGCTAACACCGTGTCGTTCCCCCACAGTCTGAGGGAACTATGGGCATCCTTTTATGGCCAGCCCAAAGGCTTTCCACCCTGGTAATCTTCCTTCAAACCACTGGCAACATCTAAGACCCAAAGAACCCTGATCCCATCTTTTCCCCAGCTCACCAAGGAGATGCAGAATAGCCCGATCTGCAGTGGCTCCTGCGTCTGGGCCCAGTAACGTTCACACCTTTTCTGCAAAAGATATGAATAGGCAGTGAGGGGGAAGAGTCAGCTTCAGAATTTCAGCAAAAGACAGTCCCATTCCCAAGACAACCCTGGTGTGCCAGCAGGGTACACACAGGCAGCTCCAGCTGTAACAGAGGCCGGCCTGCAGAGCCATCTGACGGACACACACAGGTTCAGTGGAGGGGAGCTGCTAGCATAGGGGCCGAAGACAATTCAGAATACCCTCCCACTGTAAGCACTTAAACAATGAAAAAATCCCTGAGCCACTATTTTCAGACATTGAGTGACAGGCATTGCAGGACTTTGGTCACTGGAGAGACCACCCCAGCTTACTGCCTGGAAGTGTCACTAGACTGCAGTACCTAAGGAATTCATTGAATTCTGATGAGCTCAGGAGCTAGAGATCATGGCTTAGGGAGGCCAGGGCAGGAGTCCCAGAAGGAACAGAGCTATACAAACAAAAGAAAAACAAAACAAAACCCACAAAAAAACAGACAAAAAGCCCCAAAACAAAACAAAACAAGGCCCCCCAAGCCACAACTTCTCCCCCCCAAGAAAGAAAACACTCCTTAACTCTGCATAGGGATCTAGCCCCTCCTTGGGGCTTTGGCAGAATGATAATCTGCATACATACAGGATAAAACTCTATGAGGCCATGTAAGAATAACTTCCCAAGAAAGAATAATGCTAGAGATCTGCAGGATTAACATTTCCTAGAGCTCACAATGAGCCAAATAATTTACATACTTTCTAGGTTATGTAGAGTGGAGATGCCTCATTGATTATAAAGTGTATTCAGTAGGGAACTCAGAATGAGTACATTAGAAGTCAGGCTAAGTTAGTCTTAGCATAAAGGGTACTCTAGATCTGACCTAAGAGAGTTTATACTCAAACCTCAAAATGATCAGACATACAAAAGTAACTAATCTGCCTTCCTGAGAAAGAAAAAATGCTTTAAAGGAAGACAACATAATCCAACACTTCCCTATTTAAAAGTTAAAATCTCAGGCATCCAATGACATCTGAGGAAGCAGGAAAAAGTAACCCATAACTAAGAGAAAAATAATCAAATAGAAAAGGCCCAGAAATGACAAAGATGAGGAAAGAAGTAAAGACCTTAAAATAGCTATTATCAATATACTCAATGATGAAAAGGAAAACATGAACATGATCAAGAATAAAACAAAAAATACAAAGAAAACCTAAATGGAATTTTTAGAGAAGAAAAATAAAATATATGAAATGAAAAACTTACTGTGTAATAGCAGATCAGACACAAGAAGAAAAGATCAGTATACGTGAAAACATAGCAATATAAACCATTCAAATACAGGGGAAAAAAACTGGAAAAAGAAAAAAAAAAAAAACAGAGAATCCCTTCTCTGTGGAACTATATATCAAGTGGTCTAATGTAGTGTACCTGAAATCCAGAATGAGAGAAGAGAGAGAGAACAGAAACTATATGTGAAGAAATAATAGCTGAAAAATTTCCAAACTTGAATGAAACTATGAACACAGAGATCCAAGAAAGTCAATGAGCCATGGGGAAAATAAGCGTGAAGTCACAGTAAGACAAATAGTGATCAAATTGCTGGAAAACACTGACAAAAAAATCTTCAGAGCATCATACACAGAAAAAAGACTTCACAGACTGAGAAACATAAAGACAGCAAAATTTTGTCAGAAACTCTGCAAGTCAATGGTGTGACATCATTAAAATGCTGAAATTAAAAAAGAAAACCTTTTCAGACAAAATTGAGAGAATTCACTGCAAGTAAATGTGTACTGTGAGAAATATTTAAGTAAGCTTTTCATGTAAAGGGAACATGATACAAGTAGAAATACAGATCTAGAGGCCAGACACAGTGGCTCATGCCTGTAATCGGAGCACTCTGGGAGGCTGAGGCAGGTGGATTGCTTGAGCTCAGGAGTTCCAGACCTGAGTGAGAGCAAGACCCCGTCTCCACTAAAAAAAAAAAAAAGAAGAAAAACTAGCTGGGTTTTGTGGCAAGTGCCTGTAGTTCCAGCTACTTGGGAGGCAGAGGCAGAAGTATCGCTTGAGCCCAAGAGTTTGAGGCTGCTGTAAGCTATGACACCGTAACACTCTACTTGGGGTGACAGAGTGAGACTCCATATTAAAAAAAAAAAAAAAAAAAAAAAAATGATCTACACAAAAATAATGGAGTTAAGAAAAAAGTTAATATGTAGCTAAAGGTAAAAGATACTTCTCTCACTTCTAACATCTTTAAAAGGTTATCTAGTGAATTTTATCAAACAATTAACCAGGAATTAACACAAGTCCTTCATAAACTCTTGCGAAAAACTGAAGAGAGAATATTTCCCAAAATATAGTATGCAGCCAGTATTACCCTAATATCAAGATCAGACAAAGATATCATTAAAGATTTCATAGGAAAAGAAAATTACTAGAAAAAAAAGAAAAAACAAACAAATAAAAATTACTAACCAATGTTTCATGAACATAGACACAAAAATCCTCAACAATATACTAGTAAAATATACAAATGACCAAGTGGGATTAATCCTGAGTATGCAAGGTTGGTTCAATATATGAAAATCAATGCCATATACTATATTAGTAGAATACAAAATAAAAACATGATCAACTAAATAGATGCAGGGGGAAAAAAATTGAGAAAACCCAACGCTCTTTCATGATAAAGTTCATTAGGAAGTCAGTTTTCATTGGGGCATCTTCTTCCTGGCATGTGCCAAAATTTCAGACTCTCAGAAGAAGAGCAGGTGTTCAGCACCAACTATGTTGTTTGATAAACGTTTAAATGTTTAGGCATAGTGAACCACTCTTATTAGAAATCCAAGTTCCCACAGCCCAGACAGGAGCCAACCTTAGAGGAAGACCTTTGTAAGCCTAAGCAGTTTAATGCTCAAACCATGTTTAACTCTCTTCTACACATCAAGGGACTTACCCAGAATAGCCAAACCGTCTTGAAAAAAGAACAAATGTGAAGGACTCATACTTCTGATTTTAAAACTTACTACAAAGGTATAAAAAGCAAAACTGAGTTATAATGGCCTAAGAACAGACATATTGATCAATTGGATAAAATTGAGAGTTCAGAAATAAACCCGTATGTTTATGATCAATTAATTTTCAACAAAATTGCCAAGACCATTCAATGAGGAAAGTACAGTTTTTTCCCACTGGAAAAACCGAATCCCTATATGCAAAAGAATGAATTTTGATCCCTACCTCAAACTACATAAAAAAATTTACCCCAAATGCATCAGAGAGCTAAATATAGGAGATAAAACTACAAAACACTTAGAAGAAAACAGGAGTAAATCTTTATGACCCACCAGAAGTCAATGACTAACACCAAAAGCATAAGGAAAACAGTAGATTGGAATTCGACAAAATTTTAAAAGTTTGTGCTTCAAATAACACTATCAATAAACAAAATAATGTAGCTTAGGAGGCTGAGGCAGTAGGATCACTGAAGCCCAGGAGTTTGATACCAGCCTGCACAACACAGTAAGACCCTGTCTCTAGGAAAAAATAAAAAATAAACAGCTGGGAAGGTGCCATGTTCCTGTAGTCCCAGCTATTTATGAGGCTGAGGCAGGAGAGTTGCTTGAGCCCAGGAATTTGAGGTTACACTGCACTCTAATCTGGGTGACAGAGCAAGACCCCATCTCTCTTATTTTTTTCTTTTTTTGAGACAGAGTCTCACTATGTCGCCCTTGGTAGAGTGCCGTGGTGTCACAGCTCACAGCATCCTCAAACTCTTGGGCTTAAGTAATTCTCTTGCCTCAGCCTCCCAAGTAGCAGGGACTACAGGCGCCCGCCACAACGCCTGGCTATTTTTTTTTGTTGCAGTTATCATTGTTGTTTAGCTGACCCAGGCTGGGTTCAAACCTGCCAGCCTCAGTGCATGTGGATGACGCTGTAACCACTCTGCTACAGGCGCCAAGCCAAGACCCCATCTCTTAAAAAAAAAAAGAAAAGAAAAGAAAGAAAGGGCCAGGGTAGCAGCTGTTGTCTGTAATCCTAGGACTATGAGAGGCCTTGAGGCCAGGAGTTTGAGACCAGCCTGAGCAAGAAGGAGACCATGTCTCTACTAAAAATAGAAAAATTAGCTGGGTGTTGTGGCAGGCACCTGCAGTCCTAGCTACTGGGAAGGCTGAGGCAGGAGGATTGCTTGAACCCAGGAGTTTGAGGTTGCTGTGCACTTAGGCTGATGCACAGCACTCTACCCAGGGCAACAGAGTGACATTATCTCAAAAAAAAAGAAAAAAAAAAGTGAACCCACAGAATGGGAAAGACATTGTAAATCATGTACTGATAAGGGACTTACATCTAGATAACAAAAAAGACAACCCAAAATAACTTATTTCTAAAATGGGCAAATAATCTGAATAGACACTTTCCGGGGGAGATATACAAATAGACATATAAGCACAATGAAAACCAAAACCACATTGAGATACCACTTCCCACTTGTTGGAGTGACTATATATGTATATATATATATTTTTTCATGTACTACATAATGGTGTTTTGGTTTTGGTTAATGACAGACCCCATGTACACTGTTGGTTCCACAAGAGTATAATGTACCCTATATCCAGTTTTCATACATACAGAAACTCGATATATGGTACTTGTTAGCAGGGCAGCTCAAGTAGGGAAAATGATATTCAGTAATGGTGCTGGGACGTGTGGTTTTCCATATGAAAAAAGTAGATAAAATACCATCTAGGTTTGTTTGTATAAGCATACTGTAGGATATCGGCACAATGACAAAAAATCGCCTAACGATGCATTTCTTAGAACCTATTCCCATTGTTAAAATGTGGACTCTCTCTGGTATATGTGTGTGTATACATGCTTACATATGTAAGAAACAATAAGCATTTATGAGCATGTGGAGAAATTGGAACCCCTTGCACTTTGCTGATGGGAATGCCAAATGGTGAAGCCACTATGGAAAACATGAAAATTAAACATAGAATTGCCATATGAACCAGCAAATCCTACCCTAGGTATATACCAAAAAAACTGAAGACAGGGACTCAAACAGATACTTGTATACCAATGTTCATAGCAATGTTATTCACAACAGCCAAAAGATAGAAACAGCATAAATGTCCTTCAGCAGATTAATGGGTAAACAAAATGTGACATATACATACAATGGAATATTATTTGGCTTTTAAAAGAATGAAATTCTGATACATACTGCAGCACGGATGAACCTTAAAAACATTTTGCCTTGTGAGATAAGCCAGAGACAACAGGACAAATATGGGCTGAGATGGTGCCCGTAAGCCCAGCACTCTGGGAGGCCAAGGGGGGAAGATCACTTGACCTCAAGAGTTTGAGACCAGCCTGAACAAAAGTGAGACCCCCATCTCTACTAAAAATAGAAAAATTAGCCAGGCCTTGTGGCAGGTGTCTGTGGTCCCACATGCTAGCGAGGCTGAAGCAGCAGGAAAACTATTTGAACCCAGGAGTTTGAGGTTGTGTGAGCTAGGCTGACACCCATGCACCCTAGCCTAGGCAACAAAGAGGGGGAGTGAGACTCATATTAAAAAAAAAAAAAGACAAGTATTGTATGATTCCATTTATATGAAGTAGCAAGAATAGGCAAATTAACAGATAGAAAGAAGGACAAAGGCTACTAGGAGACAGGGGAAGGGGAAATGAGGAGTTGTTGTTTAATGAGTACAGAGTTTCCATTTCAGGCTATGAACAGGTGATGGAAAAAGATAGTCGCAATGGTTGACACCATTGTGAATATACATAATGTCACTAAGTTTTTTCCTTGAAATGGTTAAAACAGCAAATTATATATGTTATGTACATTTTTCTACAATTTAAAAAAGAGACACAAATAGATACCACTTCATATTCCCTTGGAAGTAATTAAAAAAGACAGACAATAACAAATGTTGGTGAGGATGTAAAGAAACTGGAACCCTCATACATTGCTGGTAGAAATGTTAAATGAGGGAGCACTGTGAAAGTTGGTTTGGCAGTTCCTCAAAATGTCAAAAATAGAGTCCCCTTAAGGCCCAGTGATTCTACTTGTAGGTATGTACCCCAAGAGAAATGAAAGCATGTGAATGTTCCTGGCAGCATCACTCATAACAGCTAAAAAGTGAAAAGTACCTACATTCTGTAAAGTGGTCAACGAATTGGTAAAATGCAATAGATCCATTTGATGAAATATTATTCAGCAGTAAAATGGAGTGGAGTGCTTATCCTATACTATTCATGAACATTAAAAAACATGCTAAGTGAAAAAAGCCAGTCACAATAGACCACACATTATATGACTCTATTTACGTGAACTGTCCCGAGTAGGCAAATCTGCAGAGACAAAAAGCAAATTAGGGGCCAGGCAAGGTGGCTCATGCCTAGAAAACCTAACACTCTGGGAGGCCGAGGCAGGTGGCTCACCTGAAAAGAATGAGACCAGCCTAAACAAGAAAGAGACCCCCCATCTCTAAAAAAGAGCTGGGCATTGTGGGGGGGGGGCACCTGTAGTCCCAGCTACTTAAGAGGGTAAGCAAGAGAAAATGCTTGAATCCAAGAGTTTGAGGTTGCTGTGAGCTATGACACCATGGCACTCAACCCCAGAGTGACTGACGCTGTGTCGCAAAAAATAGATAAATAAATAAACAAACAGAAAAACTAGTCTGGTGTTGTGGCAGGCACCTGTAGTCTCTGCTACTTGAGAGGCTGAGGCAAGAAGAGCTCTTGAATCCAAGAGTTTGAGCTTGCTGTGAGCCATGATGACTCCCTGGCACTCTACCCAGGGCAATAGAGTGAGCGGAAAAAATAGAAGGAGATTAGGGATTTCCCAGGGCTGTAAAGGTTGGTGGGAAATGGGCAGTGAGTGTTAATAATAATAATAATATTAATATACAGGGTTTCTTTATGGGGTGATGAAAATGTTCTAAAATGTATTGTGGTGATTGCATAACTCAGGAATATACTAAAAACAATTGAATTGTACACATTAAATGGGTGAATTATATCTCAGTAAAGCCGCTTAAAAAGATAATCTAAAGCAAAAATAATAGCATATTATGGAGGATATTTCATAGTTATAATTAAAATATATAGCAACAATAACACAAAGCATGGAAAGGGGAAACTGAAATATAATATTGTAAAGTTCTCACATTTATGTGAGATGTATAATATTATCTGAATATAGACTATGATAAGTTAAAGATATATATTGGAAACCCTAAAGCCGCCACTAAATATTTAAAATAAAGTGGTATAGCTAATAAGGGAATAATGACTATGAAACAGACTCATGAAAAATTCCTAATCTGAAAGAAGACCAAAAAAAAAAAAGAAGAAGAAGAAGAAAAGAACAGACAGAACAAACAGTAAGATGGTAGATTTAAACCCAATATTATTGATAATTACATTAGAGCATGATTTTCAACCAGTGTGCACCAGTGTGCTGTAAGAGGATCTTAGGTGTGCCTAGAAAAATTTTAAAGATCATTTATTAAATTGTTTTCAAAAGAAGTTCAAAGCATAGTAAATATATTTTTAAATTTACTCTTTTTTTTTTTTTTTTTTGATCAACATAATTCAAGTATGCTACAGGTTCAGGTGTGCCATGAGATAAAAAAAAAAATTGAAAAACACTGCATTAGAGGCTAAATGTACCAATTAAAGGTGGAGATTGTTATATTAGATTAAAAAAAGAAGTCTTTGCAATATGCCAGCTACAAAAAGCACACTTAAAAATAAAGGTGAACAAGATATAAAATGAGAGAATGGGAAAAGACATATCATCCAAACGAAAGAAATTTAAATGGCTACATTAATATCAAAGTAGTTTAGAAAAAGGAATAGTAACGAAAATAAAGAGAGGAGCCAGGTGCAGTGGCTCACACCTGCAATCCTAACACTATGGGAAGCCTAGGCAAGTGGATTGCTTGAGCTCAGGAGTTTAAGACCAGCCTTTACTAGTAGAGCCTGTTTCTACTAAAAAAAAAAAAAGATAGAAAAACTAGCCAGGCATTGTGGCGGATGCTTGGTAGTGCCAGATACTTGAGAGGCTGACGTAAGATGATAACTTAAGCCCAGGAGAAAGTGAGGTTGGTGGGAGCTATGATGCCATAGCGCTCTACCCAGGGTGACAGAGCAAGATTCTGTCTCAAAAAAAAAAAAAGAAGAAGAGGGACATTATATATCGAAAAAGGAATCCAATCATCAGGAAGACATAATCCTAAATGTATATGCACTAAATTATGAGTTTAAAGATACATGAAGCAAAACCTGACAGAACTTAAAGGAGAAATAGATGAATCTACGATTAGAGTTGGATATTTTAACATTACTCTTTCAGAAAATAATAGGGCAAATAGACAAAAACAAATCATAGTAAGAATTGAAGAACACTGTTGACAAACTTGACTTACTTGATATTTATTGAACAGTTGGAGGTTTCAACACTCCTCTCTCAGCAATTCATAGAGCATTATGAGAGAATAAATTAAATTTGTATAGTAAAATACAAATTTTAAAAAATGATAAAGACACAAAGTTCTTTAAAAAAAAAAAATCTATCAACTTGACCTAACTGGCATTTGTAGAACACTCTGCCCAACAAAAGCAGAGTACACATTCTTTTCAAGTACACATAGAATATTTACCAAGATAGACCATATTCATGGTCATAAAACATGTTTCAGTACATTTAAAAGAGCCGAAATTTTTTACCATAATGGAATTAACTAAAAATTCATAACCAAAGATATATGGAAAAGTCTCTAAATATTTGGAAACTAAACACCTATGGTCAAATACCATGGATCAAAGAAGAAATCAATAAGGAAATTAAAAGAGTATTTTGAACTAACTGGGAAAGAAGGCACAAGTTTGTGTGATGCAGCTAAAGCAGTGCTTATAGAAAATACGTAACATTAAGTGCTCATATATGAAAAAAGAAAAATTTCAATGATCTAGATCTGCCTTAAGAAACTAGAAAATGGGGTGGCACCTGTGGCTCACCCAGTAGGGCACTGGCCCCATATACTGAAGGTGGCGTGTTCAAATCCGGCCTCGGCTGAACTGCAAAACAAAAATAGCCAGGCGTTGTGGTGGCAGCCTGTAGTCCCAGCTACTCAGGAGGCTGAGGCAAGAGAATCACCTAAGCCCAGGAGTTGGAGGTTGCTGTGAGCTGTGAGGCCACAGCATTCTACCGAGGGTGATA
Organism: Perodicticus potto; assembly: GCA_963574655.1. NCBI lineage: Eukaryota > Metazoa > Chordata > Mammalia > Primates > Lorisidae > Perodicticus > Perodicticus potto. The sequence goes on from CAUYRH010017211.1 coordinate 26,127, forward strand.
AAGTGAGACTCTGTCTCTACAAAAAAAAAAAAAAACGAAACTAGAAAATGAAGAGCAAATTAAAAATAAATAAGCAGAAGTAAGAAATTAATAAAGAAAATTATTGAACTAGATAATGAAAAAATAGAGAAAAATTTTTTTAAAAAACCTCAAAGCTGATTTTTTGACAAATAATAAAATGATAAACTTCTATCCCAAAAATTGGCTAACATTTTCTATAAATGGTCAGATAATAAATATTTTAGAATTTGAGGGCCATACAATCTACTCTCATCTACTCAACTCCACCACTATAGCATGGAAACAGGCATAGACAATGCATAAATAGTGTGTCTGTGTTCCAGCACATTTTGTTTACAAAAACAGGCAGCAAAATGGATTTAGTACAACAGCTGTAATTAACCTTTTTTAACTCTAGCCATACTGAGGTGGAGACAGAAAGAGGAAGAGAGAACACAAATTACAAAAATCAGAAATAACAAAAGGGACATCACCACAGATCATACAGACTCCATGACCCTCCCACCACCCACCCCATCCATAGAGCAGGCAAGAATGCAGAAACCACCATAAAGCATGTGCCTTCAATTCTGACAAGCACTTATTGAGTAATTCATGCTAACAAGCAAAACAAAGATTCCCAACCTTGTGGAGCTTACCTTCTAATCAGGGAGACTGAGAATAAATAATGCATTGTAGATTATCTAGTGTATTAGAAGTTTGCAAGAACTGTGAAGAAAAAAGTTAAAACTAAGACAAAGAATGGAAGTGCTGGGAGTTTTAAGTGGTGTGAGGATCCAGAAAGATGGCACTGAAGAAGTAACTTCCAAGGACAAAGACCTGAAGAAGGTGACAGAGTAAAAACCATGGGGAAGAATGTCCCACACAAAAGGAACACGGCACAGGCTTTGAGGCAAAGCCACCCCTGAGACATCTCAGGAATGGCAGAGGTCAGAGTTGTTGAGAATGGGGTGAATTAAGGGCAGACAGGTGGAAATAGAGACCAGAGCTGTCTAGGGAACCCAGTCAATATAGGGCCTCTTGGCCACAGTGGGAAATGAGTGGGAAGCCCAACAGGAGAGGGGTTGCCAATGCTGGGGAGATGAGCCCCATGAATAAAAGGAAAAAATCAACAAAAAATTTTAAAAGAGAACAGTGGGGTTTCCCACAGAGCCACAGGTCACTGCAAGAACTGTGCCTAGGGTTCTGGGGTCAGGGGGAGATAGCAAGATTCCTCCTCTCTCCTTCCTGAGGGACGTGCATTCTGGGGGAGCTGAGGACACCTACCCGCCCATTTTCTGTCTCTCTACAGGCCATCAGGATCACCTAGACAAGAGGAGTAGGGAAGAGATTTGGCTTAGGGGCCAGGGTAGCAGGGTTGAGAATATTGGCCCCAGCTCATCCTCCCCCAAAGCTGGCCTTGACCCCAAACTCAGAATATTGGCCCCAGCCCATCCTTCCCCAAAGCTGACCTTGACCCCAAACTGCCAGATGAGTCGCCAGAAGTCTAGCAGGGTGTGAGGCAGGGGTCCTTGGGTGGCGATGTAGGCCTGGCTTCCATCTGCGCCCTGGTAAAAGCTGCGTTCACTACGGAGATTCTGCTGCCCGCCCCTCCCACCGACCCCAGTCTGCCCCTTCCCTGACCCCAAGCCTGACCCGAATGAAGTTGCCATTGATGTAGTCACCGTGTCCCTCCTGGAGCAGGGAGAGGATCACTCGTGTCTGATCATCTGCCAGTGGGTGAGGCGAGAGTCGAGAAGTGAGTCATGGAGTTTGGGAATGTCAGGGTTATTCAAGCCCTGACAGCCCCTGATGAAAGCCAGCAGGGGAACCTCACACAGAGACGCCCTCGTGGTCTGCTGGGAGGACTATGACCAAAGACAGGCTCCAGGAGGGAGTGTCGCGCCCACTCCCCACAAAGCCCTCAAACTCACATGGTAGCACATCTTTATAGCGGTTTTTCTTCGTGTTCCCAGGCCTACTGCCAGCCTCGGTGGAGCGCACGCCATCAGCCTTCCAGGCTGCTGAGCGGGCCTGGATGTCCTGGGGGAGGCCCGGAGCAGACCCAGGGAAAAGAGAGAAGAGAGGAGGCTGTCAGAGTCCAGCACCCCTGGCCGTCAGACGATGCGAGGCAGGGCCAGGGGGCCTGTACTGTAACAGCAGAGCGCTTCTCCGTGCCAGGCACTGTGCTAAGTGCATTAAGCTCAACAAGGACCCTATGAAGGGGGGATACTATTATTGACGGTCCTCACTGTGCAGGTCAGAAAGTCGACGCACACGTGGTAGAGACTTGCTGAAGGTAACATGATCCATTAATCATGGATGATTATTAGCGAACAGTGTAGCACCATCATCACCGGGGATTCCTAATCACAATGGTTAAGTATCACCACTCACGTCAACGCTGCGTGTGAGCCACCACTCTAAGTGCTTCACCTGTGCTGCCCATCGGTCATTTAGTTCTCCTGGACACCCTGCTGTGGTGGTGGGAAGGGTATTTCTCTCAGCTATTCCCCCAGAGCAGGACGCAGGCCTCGGTGGGGCCCCCTCACCGCACTGCCCACCGCGTAGGGCACGAGGTCATACATCTCATGGTCATTCCATGTGCACGTATTTACGTGTATTTTCATATCGCATAAACTATATACCTCATGCGTTTCCTATTTAATTTCTTATATATTACAATATTTCCACATGTGTATAAATTATTTATTATACTTGTGACATAGTTTATATTTACTTACAAATTCATTAAGTAACGTTTTGTAAATTATAATCTGCTATATTTATAGTAAAAGGTTATATTTTGTGTACATTATCATTTGTAATCATTTTTGTTTATATGCTACATTTTCAAAATTTGATATATGTCACCATATATTGCGTTTGCGTCCTCGTACAGTATGTTTCCAACTTTGGCACGTAAGTTATTTCAAACACTTCATTATCTGTAGTAAGCGTTCGCATCCATTACGCTGCACTTTCAGTAATCCTACTGAAACCCTTAGGATTTTTATAAAGAGTGACAAAGGCACTTAGGAAGTGAGGGCCCAAGGTGTGCTAAGTGCTTTTACCCACTCCATTTAATCCTCTAGCCAGTTTGGCCATTAGTCATTTCACCAAAGAAAAACCCGAAGCCAGAGAGGCCAGGCGTGGATTCCGCCCCACGGCCCAGAAAGGCCCAGAGGGTCATTTCAGCCGGGCGTCCACACCCTCGCCCCGCCGGGGCCTCCGGGTTCCTCTTCCCCTGCACCAGGTGGCAGCTAGGTCCCCGAGGCTGCCCTGCCGCGCCTGCTTCGTCCGCCCCGCGGCGGGGTTGTTCCCGGGACTCGGGGGTGTGAACGGTCCTCCCAGGTCCGACGGATTCAGCCCTCGGGGGCCCTGAGGCAGGGGGTGGCGACCAGAGAAAGCGCGCGAGAGACAGGTGCTGGGAAGAGAAAAACCCCCAGGCCCCCAGGCGGAAAGACCCCCCGGGACATCGAGAGCGACAGAGCCAGAGCTCCCAGGGCGCACAGGACGGACGTCGGGACTATCCGGGGCGAGGAGCCGAAGCGCGCCGCACAGCTGTCCACGCTCGCCCACTCACGCTGAACTCGCCGGCGAGGACCGCCCCCTCCCGGCCGCCCAGCTCCTCCAGCTGCTCCAGGAAAGTCCGCGCTGCGTCCAAGCTGCGGCTCATGGCGCCGCTGGCCGGCCAGGTCCCCTGCAGCCGCAGCTCAGCATTCCCGGCGAGGATGGACGCTGCGGAGGCAGAGGCCGGGCGAGGCGGCTTTGCTCCGTCCCGGCAGCCAATGGAAGCGCGCTGCAGCCGTCAGGGCACGCCTCTCGGCCAATGGCATCCCGAGCCCGCCCCGCCTCCAGGCGCTCCGGCCGCGGGAGCCTCAGGTTCTGGGGGTGGGCCGAGAAGCGAGTCCATTTCAGCCCTGGTGTACCGTTCTCCGGCTTGTCTTTGAGACAGTCCCACTGTGTTGCCCTGGGTAAAGTGCCGAGGCATCATAGCACACAGCAACCACAAACTCTTGGGCTCTAGCGATTCTCTTGCCTCCGCCTCCCCAGTAGCTGGGACTACAGGCGCCCGCCACAACACCCGGCTATTTTTTGGTTGTAGTTGTCACTTTGGTTTGGCGGGCCGGGCTGGATTTCGAACCCGCCAGCTCCAGTGTATGTGGCTGGCGCCCTAACCGCTGAGCTACAGTCGCCGAGCCTCTGGTTTCTTTTTTGATAGACAAAAGAAATTTGAAGATTTCCCCACTGCTACATTGTTAATAACCTTCTACTGGGTAAGATGGCTGGCTGTTTTATCCAGAAGCCTGGCAGAAAGAGGCGCCCCTCAGCGCCTGGGACCTCACCCTCTTGGGATAGATTTGCTGCCACCTCCACTAACTCTCCCACTCCCACAAACCCCTGCTCTTTGTGCAGGCAGGGTTTCTGCCCTTAGGAGCTACCCTGCAATTCTGCTTCAAAATAGGGGAAAACCTTGAGAAGGGAGGAAAAAGCACTTTTCCCATCTTAAAAAAGAAAAACCTTAAAATGCGCATACCAACTTTTCCCCCATGTTGGCTTCACCTCTTCTGGTTAGAGCCTGGGTATCTGCATTGTCCGAGAAGCCCCTACCCACTAGCATGCGCCCTTGGAGGAAATAAACTCAGACAAATCCTCTGAGAGTGGCAGTGGTGCAGGACCAACAGATCTGTCAGGCCCCTCTGTCCTCCTGCGGTTTCTACACCCCTTTTTTAGCCCAGACCCACGCTGGCCCTTTCTGTGCTTGCAGTGCTTTATTTAGAAAACACCAATAGTCGCATTATTTTCGGTTAATACTGGCTCCTGCACAGTCTATAGCCCTCTGTGGTCCCTGACTGCAGAGCCCAGGGTGACTTGGCTGAGTGTGGTCTCCATGACAACCAAGGGAAGTGTGGATTCAATTATCCCTGAATTGTAACACCAGAGAGAAATAAGTGTGCATGCAAGGAAGTGTGCATCTGGAAGTTTCCTGCAATCATGAGGTTCCCTACCTCCTGCTGCTGATGGGGCTGTTCTGTCAATGAAATGTGGCAAGGAAAAAGGAAGGAGAGGTCTGTCAGAAATACCAGGTGGTATATGCCATAAATAGCTAGAAAGTTCTAGAAAATCTTATGAGATATAAGAACTTAAAAGAAAGTGTAATAACGTGGCTAGTTAAAATATACTATATACTTCCACATCATTTTCCTATAAACAAGCAGTAATGACTTTGAAACTATAAGGCAAACAAGAATTCATATTAATTTCTTGAGAAATAGGCACCAAGTTTTAACCCATAGTGAATTAATGGGGCTAAGCAGTAATACTGCCTTCTAACAACACAAAAGGACACACAGACATTGTGAGTCTCCTGATGAAAGGACACGCCACCCCCATCAAGAATTACCACTTAGAAAACCTGAGCCTGTACCAGACTGAGCTTCTAGAACTCACTGGAATTCAGAAGAAACCCAGTGAATATGAAAACGTCAAATGATACCACAAATGATAAGATCAGCAACATTCATGCCTTGGGAAACTCTAGTAAAATAGATCAGTTTTCTGAGAAAAAAGCCAAACAGAAAAGGAGACATTATATGACTCCATTTGTATGAAATGTCCAGAACTGGCCAGTCTGAGAACTAAGAGCGGATTAGCAGTTGCCAGGGGATGGGTGTCTGGTTGGACAAGGTTGAGGAATGACAACTAACAGGTATGGGGTTTCTTCCCAGGGGGGACAAAAATGTCCTGAAATTAGATTGTGACAATGGTTGCACAATCCTGTGAATATGATTAAAACAAAGCACTGAACTATACAGTTCAGGTGCTTCAGCATGTGGTGCTTTATTTAGAAAATACCAATAGTTGCATTCTTTTCATGATTGACATAATTTTACAATTCACATACCAAGTGAGTTGTGTGGTATGTGAATAGCTCAATAAAACTTTTTAAAAAAAAATAACTTAAAGAGGCCTGTCAACTATTTGCAATGCATGGACCTAATAGAGACCTTAGTTCCAACACACGTACAATAATAAAGGAAAACTGAACAGGCACTGGCTGATGATATAAAGGGCTATCTGTTGATAATTTTAGGTATAATAATGGTTCTATTATTTTCGTGGAGCCCTTATCTCTTAGAGACATACACAGAAATATTTAGGGATGAAACCAGGTGATGTCTCGCATCTGCTTCAAAGGACATTGGCAGAGTGGACATACAAGCTAGAGCCCCACCAGGCCAGCTCGGGGACTCACTGTTCCACCCTCTCTGCTCTGGTTTATTTGAAATTCTCCACATTTAAAAGATTTTAAAATATATATATATATAGATATAGATACAGATATAGTTATATATATATAAATGAATAATTATATATATAATGAATAATTTTTTCTATAGAAAAGGAAGCAGACAAGTCACAGAAAACATACACATAAATGGCCATTCAATATTTGAAAAGATACACAACTTCTGTCACAAGTAAAAAAATACAAATTCAAAAACATTTGCACCCACAGCTTGGCAAAGGTGAAAACACGGGCCTGGGGGTGGGGGCAGACATTCACATATGATGGATGGCTGTAGAAAACTATTATCATTTTAAAGATATAATTTCACTTGTAGGGGTTTATTCATCAGATGCACCTGCACAGCTATGCACTGAGGTATGCTCAGGAATGTTCTTTATGCAGTATTATAGGAGTAAAAACAGGAAACCACTTTTCCATAAGGCCACAAGGAAGGAGACAGAACCACCTGTATTAGGACAGCCTGCCGGGTTGAAGGCACCCTAAGGTTATCATTAGAGGGAATGACAGCAAGGTCAAAATGGTGTGCATGACATAAGCCCTTTCAGATAAAAACTGTCAGTGAACAAACATACCTATCATAAAAAAAAGTGAGATATAAAAAGTCAATAGTGATCTCTGGAGAGTAGGTTTGGATTGTTTGGGGTGAAGGAAGGAAGACGACACTTTAATTCTCATTGTGCATACTTCTGTGGGTTTTTTTTTATATCAGCATGTATTACTTTTACACGTTAAAGAATAGAGGAAAAAATCCGTGTGCCCGTGAACTCCAATTAAAAAAAAAATGGCAATGAACTCAGAAGGCAGCGCTCTGTTAGTAAATGAAATGTTTATCCACAGTCCCAACATAAACCACCTCCTCCCTGGATGCCTGTTACACAGTAAGGTGTCACCCTTCTGAGGCAACATGGTTCATACACGAGGCCCACCCTATCTCTTGGGCACACTTGGGAGCATCGCACACATGGTACTTCACACCATGCTTCTTTTTATTTAATATCTACCGAACAGGAGAAAATATTTGCAAACCAAATAAAGTCTGGGTGCAATTTTAAACTGCACACTATTTTAAATTGTACACAAACTTTATGGCCACTCTGTATTTCATAAAGGGTTAGTTACTATTTGTCTTAGTTCAGGCTACTATAACTAAATAGCATAGACTTTAGTAATTTGTAAATAAAAGAAAATACTGTTCATAGTTTGGGAGGCAAGAAGTCCAAGATCAAGGTGCCAGTAGATTCAGTGTCTGGGAACCCAATTCCTAGTTTACAGATGGCACTTTCTCACTGTGTCCTCACGTGGTGGAAAGACATAAGAGCTCCCTCAGGCCTCTTTTATAAGGGCACTAATTCCATTTAAGAGGGCAGAGGGCTCAAGACTGAATCACCTCCCAAAGGCTCCACTCCCTAATACCATCTTGGGAGTTAGGTCTCAACATATGAATTTGGGGGAGACACACTTCGATCTTAGCAGTATTCAAACTATATACAGAACCCAAACAACTTGGCAGCAAAAACCCAAACAACTTCATTTAAAAAATGGACAAAATAACTGAACAGACTTTTCTCCAAAGGAGACAACCACATGTAAATAGCCACCAGGGAAATGCAAATCAAAACTGCCAGGAGGTATCACCTTACACCTCTTAAGACATTTCCTATTAAAAAGTAAAATACAAAAATGTTGGCAAGGATGTGGAGACAAGAGGACCTGATACAGTTTGGGGATTTGCTCCCTCCAAATCTCCTGTTGAAATGTGATCTCCCAGTGGGAGGTTATGTGGGTCATGGGGGCAGATCCCTCATGAATGGCTTAGTGCCTTTCTGTTGAAAAGAGCCTGGCACCTTCTTCTCTCTTGTGTCCCCCACCACCTTCCACAAGCAGAAGCTTCCTCAAGTCCTGACCATCATGCTTCTTATACAACCTGCGGAACTGTGAGCCAAACAAACCTCTTTATAAATTACCCAGTCTCAGACGTTCATTTACAGCAATGCAAACAGACTAAGAGAGAACCCTTGTGAGCTATTGGTGAGAATGGAAACTGATACAGCTTTTACAGCAAACAGTATGACTGTTTCTTAAAAAATTAAAAACAGAACTACCAGGGCGGCTCCTATGGCTCAGCGAGTAGGGCGCCAGCCCCACATACCGAAGGTGGCGGGTTCAAACCCAGCCTCGGGCCGAACTGCAAAAAACAAAAACAAACAAAAAATACAGAACTACCATATGATGTGGCAATTCCACTTCTGGGTATATAGCAGAAGGAAATGAAATCATTATCTCAAAGAGAAAACTGCACTCATATGTTCATTGCAGCATCATTCCCAAAAGCTGCAATATAAAAACCACCAAACCTAAGTGTCTGTTGCTAGATAAATGGATTACAAAATGTGGTATATAACGTTCTTAATAAAAAGCCAGGCATGGTGGCTCACAGATATAATTCCGGCACTCATGGAGGCCAAGGTGGAAGGATCGCTCGAGGCCTGGGGTTTCAGAGCAGCCTGGGCAACAGTGAGAACGCTTTATTTGAATATTTTTAATGATTTGAAACAAAAATATGAAAGCTGCTTTACTAATAAGCAAAGGTATTTTTAATTATTCTCTTACATATTATGAAAAGTTTAAAACACACGTAAGGGTAGAAAGAATACTACAGGGTGTCCGAAAGGTTGCCAAACATACACACACACATAGAGAAAATGGGCAATTGTAGCTAAATATACCTTTATTCACAAAATATTCATTATAAAATTTTACAAAATAGTTACCTACAAAATATTTCTCTAGGTGCCCGGGGCAAATTCTCATGGCTCCAGCTTGTGTCATCATCCCTCAAGAGCCCCAGGTTTGCCTTATAGTGGAGAGCCAGGAGAGAAAATTTCTTTTGGACACTGGAGCAACTTTTTCTGTACTTCTCTCCAATCCTGGTCTTTTATCTCCCAAATCCATAACTATACAGTGGGTGTCTGGACAGCCGGTTACCAAATTTTTCTCCCAGCCTCTAAGCT